>SJYC01101590.1:0-15967 GCA_006408675.1 Madoqua kirkii
TAAAAAGCCTCTTGAAAGTGAAAAAGGAGAGTGAAAAAGTTGGCTTAAAGCTCAACATTCAGAAAATGAAGATCATGGCATGTGGTCCCATCACTTCATGGGAAATAGATGGGGAAACAGTGTCAGACTTCATTTTGGGGGGCTCCAAAATCACTGCAGATGGTGACTGCAGCCATGAAATTAAAAGACACTTACTCCTTGGAAGGAAAGTTATGACCAACCTAGACAGCATATTAAAAAGCAGAGACAATAGTTTGTCAACAAAAGTCTGTCTAGTCAAAACTATGGTTTTTCCTGTGGTCATGTATGGATGTGAAAGTTGGACTGTGAAGAAAGTTGAGTGCTGAAGAATTGATGGTTTTGAACTATGGTGTTGGAGAAGATTCTTGAGAGTCCCTTGGACTGCAAGGAGATACAACCAGTCCTTCCTAAAGGAGATTAGCCCTGGGTGTTCATTGGAAGGACTGATGTTGAAGCTGAAACTCCAATACTCTGGCCACCTGATGCAAAGAACTGACTCATTGAAAAGACCTTGATGCTGGGAAAGATTGAGGGCAGGAGGAGAAGGGGATGACAGAGGATGAGATGGTTGGATGGCATCACCAGCTCGATGGACATGAGTTTGAGTGAACTCTGGGAGTTGGTGATGGACAGAGAGGCCTGGCATGCTGCGGTTAATGGGGTCTCACAGGGTCGGCCACGACTGAGCGACTGTACTGAACTGATCCTAAGAACTATGCAACCAACAGGGAAAGAGAGAAGAATGCAAATCTGAATGTCCAATTAAACATAGAACATGGATTAAATATGGAACATCGAAAACCAATTTCACTGCAACTCTATCAATGTGCAACCTAAGCAGCACAGAATTGGGGGTTAGAAGATGCTACTTGTGCCCCTTAGTAGTCAGTTGACCCTGAATGCATATTTTAATGTATCTGAATTTGCTTTCAAATTTTGAAAGTCAGAGTAAAATAATGACACCTACTTAGCAGTGCTGATAGGAGACTCTGATTGATAAGAACTTTACACTTATCTCCATCTTTGGAGCAAATCAGTATTCTATTTGTACTACCCCTTTATTCTGATTCATTCCACAATGACTATACCAGGCACTGACTACAATGAAGTGTTGAGGACACAACAGCAAAACAGAAAAGAGCGTCCCTGATGTCAAAGACATCTTTGACTCTAGAAGAGGAAGATAAACAAGTGAAATCAATACTCAGGATAAATTCATGTAGTGGTAAGTACCCAAGGCATTAAATTAGGGTCTTGTGCCAGAAAGTAACTAGAGAAAGTGGTGGTAAATGTAATGTTTCACATGGAATTGTAGGCATTACACTTTATTCTTTAGCCAGCACACTGTACCATACTAGATAGAAATCCATGGATTTCTTTTTTTTTTTTTTTTGGTCTAGATCTATTTGATTTTTTTTTCAGTTTTATTGAGATATGCTTGACGTATAACACTGTTTTAGCTTAAGGTATATAGGATAATGATTTACTACATGTATATGTTGAAAAATACCGCAATAAGTATAGTTTACATCCATGACTTCACCATACTGTACCTGTGTGCTTGCTCTGCAGTGTCCAGCTCTTTGCAACCCCATGGACTGCAGCCCACTAGGCTCCTCTGCTATGGAATTTTCCAGTCAACACCAGAGCGGGTTGCCATTTCCTGCTTCAGGGGCCTTCCCAACCTAGGGGTTGAACCCTTGTCTCTTGCATCTGCTGCACTGGCAGGCGGATTCTTTACTCCTGCGGCACCTGGGAAGTCCATGTATGCACGGTTGTTGCTTGGTCACTAAATCATGTCTGGCTCTTTGCAACCTCATGGACTGCAACATACCAGGCTCTTCTGTCCTCCACTATCTCCCGGAATTTGCTCAAATTCATGTTCATTGAATTGATGATGCTAACCATCTCTCCTCTGCAGTATATTACATCCCTAGAAACTTATAACTGGAAATTTGCACCCCTTGACCACCTAAACCCTTTTCCCACACCCAGACCTCCCACTTCTGGCAACTGTCAATCTTGTTTGTTTTTATGACTTCATTTTTTCTTGACAACACATTTCATAATGCACTAAGGGTCCATCTATCTTGTCACAAATGGCAAAATTTCCTTCTTCTTATGACTGATTTTTTAAAAATTAAATTTGTTTATTTGCATAAAATCACGTTTTCTTTATCCATATACTGATCCAATGACACTTAGTTGTTTCTAAGACTTGGCTATTGTAAGCAGTGCTGCTTATAATAGTGCTTCAGTGAACAAAGGGGTGCATATATCTATTCAAGATAATGATTTAATTTCTTTTAGATAGGTACCAAGTGGAATTGTTGGACCATGTGGTACTTCTATTTTTAATTTTTGCAGCTCTTCATACTGTTTCCTATAGTGGCTGCAACAATTTACATTCCCACCAAAAATCCACAAGGGTTTCCCACTTACCAGCACTTGTTTTCTCTTATCTTTTTGATGGTAGCCATGTTAATCAGATGATAACTCATGGTTTGATATGCTGATGATTAGTGATGTTGAGCACATTTCCATATAGCTGTTGGCCATCTGTATGTCTCCTTTGAAAAAATGTCTATTTAGATCCTCTGCTAAAATTTTAATCATTTGTTTCACTGCTTTTTTGCTATTGAATTACATGGATTCTTTATAAATTTTGGTCACTAAACCCTCATCGCAGCAGCATTGGCTCAGAGGTTAAAGCATCTGCCTGGAATTCTGGAGACCTGGGTTCGATCCCTGGGTTGGGAAGATCCCTTGGAGAAGGAAATGGCAACCCACTGCAGTACTCTTGCCTGGAGAATCCCATGGAGGGAGGAGCCTGGTAGGCTACAGTCCATGGGGTTGCAAAGAGTCAGATGCGACTGAGCGACTTCACTTCACTTCACTTCAAACCTTCATCAGATGTATGATTCACAAATAATGGATTGTCTAAAACGTCCAGGTTTTTTACAGAAAAACCAAATGGATTTTTGGGCCAATCCAACATTTTATCCCATTCCATAGCCTGCTTTTTCATTTTGTTGATGATTTTCTTTGCTGTGTGGAAGCCTTAGAGTTCAATAGACATTTAGCTGTTTCCATCTTGTTACTACTATTTCATAGGACCTCAACATTGGGAAAGTTTATATAAATTTCCATTAGGTAACTTTCTGGGAGGAAAATGTGCTGAATCAAAAAGAATAAATAAATTGATAAACAATTGATAAACTGTGATAAATCTTATCATATTTCACCAAAACCAGTAGAAAATTTGAATTCTTTCCCATGTGTTGGTAAACCCTGGAAATTTTAATCTTTTTGACAGCTTCATCCTGGAGTCAAATGAGGCTTAGGAAGTATTACTACAAAGTTAGTGGAGGTGATGGAATTCCAGCTGAGCTATTTCAAATCCTAAAAGATGCTGCTGCTAACATGCTGCACTCAACATGTCAGCAGATTTGGAAAACTCAGCAGTGGCCATTGGCCTGGAAAAGGTCAGTTTTCATTTCAATCCCAAAGAAGAGCAATGACACAGAATGTTCAAACCACATACAATTACACTCATTTCACGGGCTACCAATGTTACGCTCAAAATCCTTCAAGCTAGCCCTCAGCAGTACATGAACCAAGAACACTGAGATGTACATTCTGGGTTTCAAATAGGCAGGGGAACCAGAGATCAAAATGCCAACATTTGTTGGGTCCTGGAGAAAGCAAGGGAATTCCAGAAAAACATCTACTTCTGCTTAATTGACTATGCAAAAGCCTTTGACTCTGGATCACAACAAACTGTGGCAAATTCTCAGAGATCAGATCACTTTACCTGTCTCTGGAGAAACCTGTAAGCGGGCCAAGAAGCAACAGTTAGAACCAGACATGGGACAACAGACTGCTTCAAAACTGGGAAAGGAGTATGGCAAGGCTGTATATTGTTAACCATGCTTGTTTAACTTCTGTGCAAAGTACATCATTTGAAATGCCAGGCTGGATGAACCACAAGCTGGAATAAAGATGGCCAGGAATTATCAACAACCTCAAATATGCAGATGGTGTTACTCTAATGGCAGAAAGTGAAGAGGAACTAAAGAGATTCTTGATGAGGATGAAAGAGGACAGTAAAAAAAGCTGTCTTAAAACTCAACATTCAAAAACTAATATCATGGCATCTGGTCCCATCACTTCATGGCAATAGAAGGGAAAATAGTGGAAGAAATTAGAGATTTTATTTTCTTGGGTTCCAAAATCACTGTGGATGGTGACTGCAGCCATGAAATTAAAAGACACTTGCTCCTTGGAAGGAAAACTATGACAAACATACACAGTGTATTAAAAAGCAGAGATATCACTTTGCCAACAAAAGTATGTATAATCAAAATTATGGTTTTTCCAGTAGTCATGTATGGATATGAGAGCTGGACCATAAAGGTTGAACACTGACTGATGCTTTTGAATTGTGGTGCTGGAGAAGAATCTTGAGAGTTCCTTGAACTTTAAGGAGATCAAACCAATCAATCCTAGAGGAAATCAACCATGAATATTTACTGAAAGGACTGACGCTGAAGTTGAAGCTCCAGTACTTTTGCCACTTGATGAGAAGACCTGATTCACTGGAAAAGACCCTGATTCTGGGGAATACTGAAGGCAAAAGGAGTAGAGGGTGGAACAGAATGAGATGGTTAAATAACATTACCTACTCAATCGACATGAATTTGAGCAAACTCTGTGAGATAGTGGAGGACAGAGGAGCCTGGTGGGCTGCAGTTCACGGGGTCACAATGTGTTGAACACAACTTAGAGACTGAAGAACAACAATATCTATTAATTTGCATTTCTTTGAAAACTGGGATTGAACAGCATTTCTATTATTATTGGTTATTATGTTATTTTGTTTTTAATACTTTTTCCAACTTCTATACTGAATTATCCTCTTTTCCTTTTCTGATTTTGTAAAAGTAGTTCATATAATAAAGCTTTTGACCCATTGTCAGATATATATGTTGAAAAACATTTTTTCCTGAATTTCTGCTTACCTTTTAACTTTGTATACCACTTTGTAGGTTAAACTGGGTTTACATTGTATCATAATATACTTTAAAATTTTTGTTATGTTTTCTGGCTTTGGTGTCAAGTTTAGATAAAGTTGTTTTCCCCATTATTCTATAAACCCACTCCTACGTTTTCTTCTGTTACTTTTTTGGCTGTATATTTTGTATTTAAATTTCCAAGTTTCAGTATTCATTTTGGCATAAGGTATGCAATAAATATCCAGTTTAATTTTATGAATAGCATTTCATTTGATTCAGTACCACTTATTTAATAATCCATTCTTTGGTACCAACTTGAAATCTCATCTTATCACATTCAAAATATATATTTAAAGGTATTTATTACTTTCTGCCTAGTTTTATGATAATTCCATACTGTTTTAATGATTGAAATGTGATATTTTCAGAAATATTTTCATTAACTACTAAAAACTCTCATAAACATTTGAAATAACCTGTTAACTTTTCAAATTAACACACATTTATATAAGAATTAAAACATTGACAGGCTTAAAATATGTATACCGAAAAGCATAGGTGGTTCAGAAATATAAATTTACCAAATGATAATTAGGCCATGGAATTAGGCCTGGCTACTGTGGCACCCCACTCCAATACTCTGGTGTGGAAAATCCCATGGACGGAGGAGCCTGGTAGGCTGCAGTCCATGGGGTCGCTAAGTCAGACATGACTGAGCAACTTCACTTTCATGCATTGGAGAAGGAAATGGCAACCCACTTCAGTACTCTTGCCTGGAGAATCCCAGGGATGGGAGAGCCTGGTGGGCTACCGTCTATAGGGTCACACAGAGTCAGACACGACTGAAGTGACAGCAGCAGCAATAGTGTTATCAGAAATCAGGACAGTCAGCATAGTTTTCAACAAATTATTCTAAGATCATTGGCTTTACAACTGGAAAAAAGGAAGTTTGATTCCTACTTCATTCCATATACAAAAACAAATTGCAAGTGTATTAGCAATTTATAAATTGTCATAAACATAGACATCCTGGAGAAATATAATTAAATGTTATTTTCAGGAGGAAGGCAATCATAATTATGAAACAAAATCCATACACTATGAAGAAAATGAACATAGTTCAGTTCAGTTCACTCAGTTGTGTCCAACTCTGCAACCCCGTGGACTGCAGCATCCCACGGCTCTCATCCATCAACAACTCCCAGAGGTTACTAAAACTCATGCCCATTGAGTCAGTGATGCCATTCAACCATCTCATCCTCTGTCATCCCCTTCTCCTCCTGCCCTCAATCTTTCCCTGCATCAGGGTCTTTTCAAATGAGTCAGTTCTTTGCATCAGGTGGCCAAAGTATTGGAGTTTCAGCTTCAACATCAGTCCTCTCAATGAACACCTAGGACTGATCTCTTTAGGATGGACTGGTTGCATTTCCTTGTGGTCCAAGGGACTCTTAAGAATATTCTCCAACACCACAGTTCAAAAGCATCAGTTCTTTGGTGCTCAGGTTTCTTTACAGCCCAACTCTCACGCTATACATGACAACTGGAAAAACCATAGCCTTGAATAGACAGACTTTTGTTGGCAGTGTCTCTGATTTTTAATATGTTGTTTAGGTTGTTCATAACTTTTCTTCCAAGTAGCAAACATCTTTTAATTTCATGGCTGCAGTCACCATCAGCAGTGATTTTAGAGCCCCCAAATAAAGTATGTCACTGTTTCCATTGTTTCCCCATCTATTTGCCATGAAGTGATGGGACCAGATGCAATGATCTTAGCTTTCTGAATGTTGAGCTTTAAGTCAGCTTTTTCACTCTCCACTTTCACTTTCATCGAGGCTCTTTAGTTCTTCACTTTCTGCCATAAGAGTAGTATCTCTGCATATCTAAGGTTATTAATATTTCACCTGGCAATCTTGCTTCCAGCTTGTCCTTCATCCAGGCCAGTGTTTCTTGTGATGTACTCTGTATATAAGTTAAATAAGCAGGGTAACAGTTGAGCTATTTCAAATCCTGAAAGAGGATGCTGTGAAAGTGCTGCACTCAATATGCCAGCAAATTTGGAAAACTCAGCAGTGGCCACAGGACTGGAAAAGGTCAGTATTCATTCCAATCCCAATGAAAGGCAATGCCAAAGAATGCTCAAACTACCACACATTGCACTCATCTCACACGCTAGTAAAGTTCAAAATTCTCCAAGCCAGGCTTCAGCAATACGGGAACCGCGAACTTCCAAATGTTCAAGCTGGTTTTAGAAAAGGCAGAGGAACTAGAGATCAAATTGCCAACATCTGCTGGATCATGGAAAAAGCAAGAGAGTTTGAGAAAAACATCTATTTCTGCTTTATTGACTATGCCAAAGCCTTTGACTGTGTGGATCACAATAAACTGTGGAAAATTCTGAAAAGAGATGGGAATACCAGACCACTTGACCTGCCTCTTGAGAAATCTGTATGCAGGTCAGAAAGCAACAGTTATAACTGGACAGGGAACAACAGACTTGTTTCAAATAGGGAAAGGAGTACATCAAGGCTGTATATTCTCACCCTGCTTATTTAACTTCTATGCAGAGTATATCATGGGAAATGCTGAACTGGAGGAAGCACAAGCTGGAATTGAGATTGCTGGGAGAAATATCACTAACCTCAGATATGCAGATGACACCACCCTTATGGCAGAAAGTGAAGAGGCACTAAAAAGCCTTTTGAAGAAAATGAAGGAGGAGATTGAAAAAGTTGGCTTACAGCTCAACATTCAGAAAACTAAGATCTTGGCATCTGGTCCCATCACTTCTTGGCAAATAGAAGGGGAAACAGTGAAAACAGTGTCAGACTTTATTTTGGGGGGCTCCAAAATCACTGCAGATGGTGACTGCAGCCATGAAATTGAAGGACACTTACTCCTTGGAAGGACACTTATTCCTTGGAAGAAAAGTTAGGACCAACCTAGATAGCATATTGAAAAGCAGAGACATTACTTTGCCAACAAAGGTCCATCTAGTCAAGGCTATTGTTTTTTCAGCAGTCATTTATGGGTGTGAGAGTTGGACTATGAAGAAAGCTGAGTGCCGAAGAATTGATGCTTTTGAACTGTGATGTTGGAGAAGACTCTTGAGAGTCCCTTGGACTGCAAGGAGATCCAACCAGTCCATTCTGAAGGAGATCAGCCCTGGGATTTCTTTGGAAGGAATGATGCTGAAGCTGAAACTCCAGTATTTTGGCCACCTCATGTGAAGAGTTGACTCACTGGAAAAGACTCTGATGCTGGGAGGGATTGGGGTCAGGAGGAGAAGGGGACGACTGAGGATGAGATGGCTGGATGGCATCACCGACTCGATAGATGTTAAGTCTGAGTGAACTCCGGGAGTTGGTTATGGACAGGGAGGCCTGGCGTGCTGCGATTCATGGGGTCGCAAAGAGTCGGACACGACTGAGTGGTTGAACTGAACTGAACTGAACTGAACAACATACAGCCCTGACATACTCCTTTTCCGATTTGGAACCAGTCTGTTGTTCCATGTCTAGTTCTAACTGTTGCTTCTTGACCTGCATACAGATTTCACAAGAGGCAGGTCAGGGGATCTGGTATTCCTATCTCTTTCAGAATTTTCCACAGTTTGTTTTGATCTACACAGTCAAACGCTTTGGCATAGTCAATAAAGCAGAAGTACATGCTTTTCTGGAACTCTCTTGCTTTTTCAATAATCTAACGGATGTTGGCAATTTGATCTCTGGTTCCTCTGCCTTTTCTAAATTCAGCTTGAACATCTGGAAGTTCATGGTTCATGTACTGTTGAAGCCTAGCTGTCTTGGAGAATTTTGAGCATTATGTGAGATGAGTGCAACTGTGTGTTAGTTTGAGCATTTTTTGGCATTGCCTTTCTTTGGGATTGAAATGAAAACCAACCTTTTTGAGTCTTGTGGCCACTGCTAAGTTTTCCAGATTTGCTGATGTATTGAGTGTAGCACTTTCACAGCATCATCTTTCAGGATTTGAAATAGCTCAACTGGAATTCCATTACCTCCACTAGCTTTGTTTTAGTGATGCTTCCTAAGGCCCACTTGACTTTACATTCCAGGATGTCTGGCTCTAGGTGAGTGATCACACCATTGTGATTATCTGGGTCATGAAGATCTTTTTTGTATACAGTTCTTCTGTGTATTCTTGCCACCTCTTCTTAATATCTTTTGCTTCTGTTAGATCCATATCATTTCTGTCCTTTATTGTGCCCATCTTTGCATGAAATGTTCCCATGATATCTCGAATTTTCTTGAAGAGATCTCTAGTCTTTCTCATTCTGTTGTTTTCCTCTATTTCTTTGCATGGATCACTGAGGAAGGCTTTCTTATCTCTCGTTGCTATTGTTTGGAACTCTGCATTCAAATGAGTATATCTTTCCATTTCTCCTTTGCCTTTTGCGTCTTTTCTTTGCTCAGCTGTTTGTAAGGCCTTGTCTGACAACCATTTTTCCTTTTTACATTTCTTTTTATTGAGGATGGTTTTGATCACTGCCTCTTGTACAATGTTCATATGTACCTCCGTCCATAGTTCTTCAGGCACTGTATCAGATCTAATCCCTTGAATCTATTTGTCACTTACACTGTATAATTATAAGGGATTTGATTCAAGTCATACCTGAATGGTCTAGTGGTTTTCCCTACTTTCTTCAATTTAATCCTGAATTTGGCAATAAGGAGAAAATCTAAAAACTGTGAGGAAAATTAACATAATCAATTCTTTACATTATAAATACATATTTTTAATGGCTTCATTATATTTTATTAAATACAAGGGCCATGGTTTACTACCATCCACATATTATTAGATATCTGTAGAGTTTCCAATATATTGTTATTACAAATAATACTTTAAAGAACATATCAGTGTTACTCTAGGATTGTCTCTGAATGATCTTTAATATACTGAAATTTATGGTATCCCATTTTTGTTGAAAATAAGTAGGTCATTGGCTTAAGTCCAGGAAATACTGTTACAGAAGCCCTTTTAAAGATAGCCTATTTTAAAGAACTAGCGATTTAGAGATCTGTATGATCTTTTTACTACCTGGTGCTTTCTTTGTCCTCTGTAGTGTGAAGGTTTTGTTGGCAATGTCTAGGATTTTTTGAGTTACTGAGGCTAAGAATTACCACCCCGGATGAGAATTTTGTTGTTTCTAGTAGGCAATGAGAATCTTTGTAGACATCAACTTACATACTGTAAACTCAACCTGACATGATTAAATCATGTCACTCAACCTCACCCAAATTTCTGGTTTTCTTAATTGCCCATAATAATTCTACCCTGTATTTTGTTAACACTTTCCTAACCTTATTTTTTAAATCTGTTTTATATCTTAGAATAATAAGCTCTACAGTTATAGTTGGGTGACATGGGAACACAAAAGAAATATTCTGAGCCTTGTTTTTGCTGTTTCTGGTGGTAGAGAGAGTTGTTATTTCTTTGTTGTTGTTGTTGTTTTTTTTACATCTTTTCATTACCAACTTTTATAGAAACTGAATTGGTTATGAAGAACCAGGAGATCATACAAAAACTCAGGTATTGCTAGAAAAGAAAAGGACCAATGACAAAGGAGAATTTTTTTTTTCTAAAAATGTGGGTTTCTGTTTAGTTTTTTCTTATGATGAAGAAATAGAAAACTTACTTTCAGAAATGAAAACTTCTGTTATGATTAACATTAGAAAGGAATTTGATGGAAGATTCTTTCTTGTTTGTTTCAGCTTCAGGGTTATTGTCAGCAGCAGACTAGTTGTCTTGAAAAGCCCACCTGCCACTCATTGAAGACGCTCAGGGTGTGCCCCTCACTTTGAAAGGTGGAATGGCTTATCCATAGAAACTGTGACAAAAACTATTCTAACTACTGTACCGTCTAGCTTTTTAGCCGCTACTCAGATTTCAGCCTTCCAATAGCTCATTTCATACAGCATTTTAAAATATGACTTCTCATAAAGCTCACTGGTCCAATTTATCCATCACAATTATATTTTTTACTAACCAGGGTCTTCATGCATTTTAATAAAATTCTGCAGAATGATGACATCTTGTCTAAATCAAATAATATGAAATATTCCACCTATTTATAAACTGTCTCTGGGTAAAAGAGGATGGAAGCCCTATTTTATGAATTTCAGTCCTCTTATGAAGTCTTAAGTAAAAGTGATTTCCACATTCCAGCTTAGACAGTAAAATCAACAAGGTGGCCATACTCACTCGTTGGGGGTGCCCTTCTGGCCACAAAAGTAGCCCTGGCTGTCTGTAGGATAGGCCACTCTTCTGGGGTCACCATTGACCCAGGCTGTAGGAACAAGAAAAGAGAAAACAATCAGCAACAGCTGGCTACAAGCAGTCTGATTTGAGAAATTAGAATGCACCACTGCAACACATTAACCTCTCCCCTTAGTCACAAAAGATTATTGATTTTCTTCAAAGAGTAATTTCTTAATGAAAAGCAAAATAAAATACAGATGAATCAGTCAGAAAGCACATTTATTATTCTCTCAGGATTCCTCTGGGTTGTAGCCAATGCATGAGGTAACACATTTAGAAAATGACATTTATTAAAATGTGAATTAGAGGGCACACTACAAATGCTTGGTTGGCAAGAAGTCACTTTTGCTGGGGGCTCAAAATGAAATGATTTCAATCAGAGCTAATAAATCTACAGTAAATATTATGATGTAATTCTTTTAGGTTATGCATAAGTGAAGACCATTTCAAAATTTCAAGAAATGAAACTATAATGCCCAATTCAAATTGGCTAGTTCTTTACGATCTGTTATGACACTGTAAAGGCTAACAGTAGCAACTTTTGAAGTAACACACAATAAAAATTCAGTATATATTTTGTCTAATAATCTTGAACTGCCTGTGAATACCCAGTGTTTTCAAACTTCATGAAATTGAAGACTTGATTCTGTTTTCTTTGAAGATGCTAGGTAGGGTCATATAAACTCATCATCCTTATTTTCTAAGAATTATACACTTGCCAACTATATTAGAGAACCACACAAAGTAATATATGGTAGCTAAATTGGGAGATACTCTAACTGAATGCTTATAATTTCTCTAATTTGATTAATTCAATTCTATGTGGCAACCTGAAAGTGAAAGTGTTAGTCATTCAGTCATGTACAACTCTGTGTGACCCCCATGGACTGTAGTCCATCAGGCTCCTCTGTCATGGAATTCTCCAAGGAAAAAATATTGGAGCGGGTAGCCATTCCATTCTCTAGGAGATCTTCCAACCCAGGGATCAAACCCAAGTTTCCCACACTGCAGGCAGGCTCTTTACCGTCTGAGCCACTTTCTATCTCCCTAGGAAATTCCCTGGGTCGGAAAGATCCCCTGGAGAAGGCAATGGCAACCCACTCCAGTATTCTTGCCTAGAGAATCCCATGCACAGAGGAGCCTGGCAGGCTCTAATCCATGAGGTCGCAAAGATTCGGACACAACTGAGCAACTAACACTTTCATGTGGCACGGAAGTTTGTGGGAGGATGAAACCATGTGTATGTATGACTGAGTTTCTTTGCTGTTCACCTGAAACTATCACAACATTTTTATCAGTTATACTCCCAATATAAAATAAAAAGTTTAAAAAAAAGAACAGTTCCTAAAAATTTGGAAGATGCATTGGTCACGAACGTTTGCCTCTGCATATGGAAAACCTATCTCTTTGTCCTTTGCTTCTTTTAACATTTGCCCAGTTATCTCCTTACCCACATTGAATGGATTTGACAGTTCATGTTATAATTCAGTCACTCATATATACACGGCCTGTGTGACTTGGAAAGATAAAAATAAATCAATTCTGAATGAGAATTTTAATATGGAAAAGAAATTTTTCTCAATTTTTATCATCCATCCAAGCCTTTCCTTTTAGTATCCAAGCATCCAGAAAAGTCTCCATTGTCTAATTCTTTCTCCAATGTCATAGAGACTAAATCAGTTTCATCTTCTAAATATCTTCTTATAAAATCTGACTCATTCAGTCAGTTCTCTCCCATCTTCATTTCCCAGAATAAAGAAAGTGGATTGTAAATCAGGCATTTAAATGACAACTAAGTGTTCAATGTACAATGTCGCTAGACATTGTTTTATTAAATTCTGTTTTTATAACTGTTTGTCAAATACCTAAGAGATCTAATTTTACAAACTCTATTTTCTGTAATACATTCCTTTAAACTTTATCCCTAAATGTTCTAGTCCTTTTCTATATGCTTAATTCAAAATGGGCACCTAAAGGACCATTTCATCCTCTGTCGTCTCCTTCTCCTCCTACCCCTCCCAAACTTTCCCAGCATCAGGGTCTTTTCCAATGAATCAGTTCTTCGCATCAGGATGAGGTGGTTGGATGGCATCACTGACTCAATGGACAAGAATTTGAGCAAGCTCTGGGAGTTGGTGATGGACAGGAAAGCCTGGCGGGCTGAAGTCCATGGGGTCTTAAAGAGTCAGACACAACGCAGCGACTGAACTGAACTGAAAGAAGCACTGGATTGTAACATTTGCTGCTTAATATTTTTACGACCCTGAAAAAGTCACTGAAATGTTTTAGTTGTGGCTTTCTAATTTGTTATGAAAATGGTTATAGTAATGCCCAATCCCAAAGAATGTTGAGCATATGAAAGAAGATAAAGTGGAATGCCTGATGTGGTACTAGGCATACAACATGGACCTAATAATGCAAGTTCCTGTCTTACTTGGATTTCATGGAAACCAAGCACTGATGCAGGTAGCTAATTAGCAAAGTGATTTTAGTTAAGTGAAAGTGAAGAGAGTGAGACAGGGAAGGGAGCAAAGTCAATAAAGGGCATGTTAATGAGTGGGATAATGTTGTGAGTGAGGTGACTCCGTGCTGCTGGGGACCTTCTCAGGAACCACATAGAAGAACATCAGCCCATGCCGCCATGTCAGTGGGCATGAAGAAACTATCCGCCATAGCCGCAAGAAAACTTAGGGGTTGAGGGGTTGTGGTAACACCTGCAATAGTTGCTTTTTTTGGTCATCCTCAGTCATCCAATTAAAGAAATTACTAAATGACCTCTGTATGTTGTGTACTAGAAGTCAATACCAGTTTAGTTTATGTCAGAGTTCTCAACAAACACATGAAAATGAGAGAATAAGGTCTATAGAAGACTTGGAGACGAGGTGGGACCTGGGAAAGATGGAAATGACTAGGATTGGAGAAGGAATAGGGAAGGTGACCAGGAATAAGGAAGGAATTATAGATTGATGAAACAGTGTCATAATAAGAGGCTTCAATTTATTAAATGCTTACATATATCAAGTATTATGCTAAAAATATTACATCCATTTCTCATTTGAGTCTCACAATAGCCTGTGAAGTGGGCATTATTTTCACTTCAGTCATTTGCACCTCGGAGTTTTATTTACTTCTTAAGATCACTCAGGTTTTCAGCAGCATAAACAGGGTTTGAACTTAGGAGCGTTGCTCTCTAGGGCTCATGCTTTAAACATTAGATTATAGTTGCTATACTGCTGCCTACTAAAGGGTAGATTAGGAGAGAGCTTGTTAACAGTGGGAAACAACAAGATATCAGCATAATGAGGATCGGCAGTATGTTAGACACATATGGTAGGAAAGGAGATACCACAGGTACTTTTGGAGCCCCTGCCATCTGTACAAAAGAGCTTTGTACTTGGCAGGAGAAAGCATCTGGCTGACAGGGATCTGATGCCCAGGGACGATGGAGGGAAAGATGAAGACGGAAGTGTCAAGGGAAGAGTTTTCCTTGATTTTGTAGGTCTGAAACACTGAGTGGCTGCTACACCTCTGCATGCAGCCTCTAGCACAGAAGTGCTGCTGCAGACGCTCTGTGTTTGAGCTAGAACATCAAGACTTTGAGCTGAAAGTTGCAAGGGTCAGTTCAAACAAGTCACCTTAATCAAGGATATCTAGTTCTCTGTCTCTGTTTTTAAGTCTTTAATGCATTTATTACAATATTGCTTGTTTTATGCTTGGTGGTTTGGCTGTGAGGCATGCAGGATCTTAGGATCTTAGCTTGCTGACTAGGGGTCACACCTGCAGCCCCTGCACTGGAAGGCAAAGTCTTATCCACTGGATTACGAGGAAAGTCCCTCTAGTTCTCTCGGTCTTCTTCATTAAGTCCACATCTCCCCACACTTCCACAGGAGGAATGTGGAATAGAAAAAGAGAGGCGGGAAAAGGAAATATGCAGTAGCAGTTATTCTGTCCCTTAGTAAAGCAAGGGCTTCTCACATTTTACTCCCTTTCTTGCAATTTCTCTCTTCATGAAAATTCTAGAACTGTGCTGTCCAATATGGATAGCTACTAACCACATGTCTACCTCACACACAAATGTGGCTTATCTGAAGTGAGCCATATATAACTGTGAAATATATTTCAGGTTTTAAAGACAGTATGAACAATAACAAAAAGAATGTAAATATCTCATTAATACTATTTATGTTGATTATATCTGAAATTATATTTGGTTAGGGTTGATTTTTAAAAAGTATATTATTATAACTAATTTCATCTGTTTTCTTTTTACTCCCGTAAATGTAGCTACTAGGAAATTTTACATTACATATATGACTCGCTTGAATTTCTCCAGGATACATCTGTTTTAGAATATTTCCCCACAAACGTCAGGGCTCTTCATATAAGGTAATTAATAGTGCCATAGCATCATGGCTATGTGAGTGCCTCTCAGCCCCATCATACTCAACACATCCTTTTTATAACAAATATTTGACAATGCTCCTTTTATAAAAATCTTGAAATATTATTTATAAAACATAACTTATCTACCACAAATTCTTTTAAAAACAATAAAGTATACTAACTGTAATGTAAATGATAAATTAAAAATTAATTTAAAATTAAAAATTAATTTAAAATTAAACAGTATGCATATAAATATGCAAATGCTC
>SJYC01101592.1:0-12356 GCA_006408675.1 Madoqua kirkii
AAGGAGATCAGCCCTGGGATTTCTTTGGAAGGAATGATGCTAAAGCTGAAACTCCAGTACTTTGGCCACTTCATGAGAAGAGTTGACTCACTGGAAAAGACTCTGATGCCGGGAGGGATTGGGGGCAGGAGGAGAAGGGGACAACCAAGGATGAGATGGCTGGATGGCATCACGGACTCGATGGACGTGAGTCTGAGTGAACTCCAGGAGAAGGTGATAAACAGGGAGGCTTGGCAGGCTGCGATTCATGGGGTCTCAAAGAGTCGGCCATGCGGTGCAACTGAACTGAATTTTGTAGTTCCTTCAGTCTGCCTCTTTAGAAAAGCAGCACCAACCATCAAGTTGTGGGGATGAGTTATGAAATTAAGTCCATGAAAATAAAAAATGAAAGCTAAGGAGCTCAGTTATAGTTTGGGAAATTGTGTTCAAGATGAGCCAAAGCAAAGATTTGGGAGCTGAGCTAAGAATATCAGGTCTTTTGCTGGTTTTGATTTTTTTTTTTTTTTTTAAATGTTGACTACTGTAACCCTTCAAGGTCCTGGATGCAAATTACATTGTTGATTTGATCTTAAAATTGGAGATGTCATTCAGCTTTAATAAAGCCAAACAGAATCTGAGGCATTGACAGCACATTGGCTGGTGCAGCCATTCCAATACGAGATTGAGATTGAGACCCTTGAGGGTAGAGAGGGTATCTATTTCTGTGTTACTTGGCAAAGTGCCTGACAGTAGTCCTTCAATAAATATTGAGGGAATGAACCTTAAGTGTAAAAACATCTGTGTACCAGAGACTACTAATGCTCATCTACGCTGCCTTGGCTTTGGAAACTAATTCTTAATCCTTCACATACTTTATTTTCCCAGATCTTTTTCACCATCTCTACGTTGTAGTCTATGGAGTCACAAAAAGTCATACACGACTTAGCAACTAAATAACAGCAACCTGCACTACTTGATGCGAACACCATCATCTCTTGTCTGGACCATTGCAATAGCTGTCCAATACACAGATTTTCTCATCGTTTGTGCTCCCCTGAGGTACATTCTCCAAACAGTAATCAGAGCTGTCTTCTAAAAATGTAAATCAAATCATGTCACACTCTACCCTGATCTTCCAATGGCTTCCCAGTGTATATCTGTTGCTTTTTAAATTTGTTTCATTCTTGAGTTAGGAGAGCTGACATTCTGATAACAAGAAATTATTTTATACAGTGTTTCTACTCCCCCCTTCCCAATACACATACACACAGAGAACATCATTAGCAGCAGTCAGAAAAGCTTCAAAAGAGAGGTACAAATGCATTTAAAAAACCCAGATCCAATTAAAACATCCATGTAAAGTCAGTAAACCTTTTCAACCGTCTCATCCTCAGTAAAGCCCTCTGGTATATACCTGTCGCATAATGGTGCCACCTACTGAACCCTTCCTAAGCTTCTCCCATTGGAAATGGAGGAAGTTAACAAGGATACCTTCTGGAAAAATAGCTGTACTCTCCAGACCAGGAGAATGGCAATTTACCATGGTGATAAAGAATATAGATAGGTCTTTAAGTTGAACTGCCTGAGTTTGAGCACCTGCGCTTTTACTTACTGGCTGTGTAACCTGAGCAAATTGGTTAAATCTCTCCAAAACACAGTTTCCTTATATGTAACATGAAAATAATACCACTGCTTATCTCACAGAGTTTCTGTGGGGATGAAGCCAGCATTTAAGGGATTAAGTGGCACTGTATTTTCAAAAAATGTTAGTTGTAGTTATTGTTTTCACCGATCTCACTGTCATCACTATAATCCTATTCTATTCCAATGTCTTGTATTTATCTTCATTGTAGCATTTGTGTTGTAACTTTCTATTTCTACATCTACTTTCCCATAGACTTTGAGACCCATTTTTTTTATGACATTTGTTTAAAAAGTTTATTTTTAGTTGGTTATGTTAAGTCTTTGTTGTGGCGTGTAGGAGCTTCTATTTTCGTTGTGGCATGTGGGATCTTTACTTGCAGAATGCAGACTTTCAGTTGTGGCTTGTGAGATCTAGTTCCCTGACCAGGGATCAAACCCAGGCCCCCTGCATTGGTAGCGTGGAGTCCTAGCCACTGGACCACCAGGAAAGTTCCAACAGACCCGTTTTTAAATTTATATTCCACTTTTATATAAAAGAGATCGGCCCTGGGTGTTCTTTGGAGGGAATGATGCTAAAGCTGAAACTCCAGTACTTTGGCCACCTCATGAGAAAAGTTGACACAACATGTAAAGTCAGTAAACCTTTTCAACCGTCTCATCCTCAGTAAAGCCCTCTGGTATATACCTGTCGCATAATGGTGCCACCTACTGAACCCTTCCTAAGCTTCTCCCATTGGAAATGGAGGAAGTTAACAAGGATACCTTCTGGAAAAATAGCTGTACTCTCCAGACCAGGAGAATGGCAATTTACCATGGTGATAAAGAATATAGATAGGTCTTTAAGTTGAACTGCCTGAGTTTGAGCACCTGCGCTTTTACTTACTGGCTGTGTAACCTGAGCAAATTGGTTAAATCTCTCCAAAACACAGTTTCCTTATATGTAACATGAAAATAATACCACTGCTTATCTCACAGAGTTTCTGTGGGGATGAAGCCAGCATTTAAGGGATTAAGTGGCACTGTATTTTCAAAAAATGTTAGTTGTAGTTATTGTTTTCACCGATCTCACTGTCATCACTATAATCCTATTCTATTCCAATGTCTTGTATTTATCTTCATTGTAGCATTTGTGTTGTAACTTTCTATTTCTACATCTACTTTCCCATAGACTTTGAGACCCATTTTTTTTATGACATTTGTTTAAAAAGTTTATTTTTAGTTGGTTATGTTAAGTCTTTGTTGTGGCGTGTAGGAGCTTCTATTTTCGTTGTGGCATGTGGGATCTTTACTTGCAGAATGCAGACTTTCAGTTGTGGCTTGTGAGATCTAGTTCCCTGACCAGGGATCAAACCCAGGCCCCCTGCATTGGTAGCGTGGAGTCCTAGCCACTGGACCACCAGGAAAGTTCCAACAGACCCGTTTTTAAATTTATATTCCACTTTTATATAAAAGAGATCGGCCCTGGGTGTTCTTTGGAGGGAATGATGCTAAAGCTGAAACTCCAGTACTTTGGCCACCTCATGAGAAAAGTTGACACATTGGAAAATATTCTGATGCTGGGAGGGATTGGGGGCAGGAGAAAAAGGGGACAACAGAGGATGAGATGGCTGGATGGCATCACAGACTCGATGGGCGTGAGTCTGAGTGAACTCCGGGAGATGGTAATGGACAGGGAGGCCTGGCGTGCTGCGATTCATGGGGTTGCAAAAAGTCAGACACGACTCAGCAACTGAACTGAACTATATATACTAGTGCCAAATATACTTGATGCACAGTGTACATTTGAGTTAATCTGAATAAGACTAATGTTTGAGGGCCTCTAAATTAGTGGGCCTTTGAACAGAGAACACAGGCTTACAAAGTCTGTGTTAAAACATAAGCAACTTTTAATATTGCCTCGTAAGATCTAGTGAAGTAAAAGGGATGATTCCTTTGCCATCTATGAAATTGGAGGGTTTTATTTTGTTTTATATGTCAATCTCAAAGAAGGATGGGAAGAATTCTTCTGATAGCTTTTGGGTTCCCAAAGAACCTCAGTCCTCAACTGTTAGTTATATTGTCTCTAACTGTCCCAGAGAAATGGCCATTGATCCTTCTGTTTTATGGGGCCAAGAAGGTGTGGCCTTTACCGTTTTTGTTTTTTTTTTTGGACCATGCTGTATGGCATGTGGTTTCCCAACCAGGGATTGAATTCATGCACCCTGCATTGGAAGTGAGGAGTCTTAACCACTGGACCACCAGGGAAAGTTCCTGGAATTTACTCTTTAATTTGTTTATGTATCCAAGGATTGGGCACAGATAACCCATTACTCCTAAAAATATGTAAGTAAAAGCCAATATCATGTTTATATTTTAGGTGTAGTACTGGTATCTAAACTCAAAACTGCCTTATTACAATTATACTGCATCAATCAATTTTATATGTAAGGCTCATATTTTCCAATTATGTGAAAGAATTGGTAGTTACCAAATTGGTTACCAAAGAAAGTCTTGTTGCAAAGAAGTACTTATGGTATTTGGGGGAGGGGAGTGTATGTTTCAAAAAAGGAATTTTCTCATGAGCTAAAAAAGAATTTTGGCTTTAAAGAGTTCTTTGCCCATTATAGGAGTTAAGATTTTGGTGTGAATAACTCCCAGTGGGAGACAGAAAGCAAAAGGTGCATATAAACTGCTGTAAGACTTTAGAGCAAGGATGCTATTTTTGACTAACAGTATGTTGGAAAAAATCTGGGAAATTTAGTAAGAGATAGTATTAGTGTTTGGTGTTGACGAATGAGTATTTAAACATGTGGAAATGAAGTGTATTGTGAATGTCCTTATTAAGGACAAGAGTCATATGTTTATTGACAGATTTTCTTTTTTGCACAATTTACTGTCTTTCATTTTTTGATAACAATATTAACAGTCATCATCTTAGCTAACATTTATTGATTGCCGGCTATATGCCAGAATCTAAGTGTTTTACCTTTATTAACTTAATCCTCATATATCTGTTTTCTGTATTTTAACTTTTTCCTGCTTTGCTCTTTCCTGCCAGACATTGCTTCTTTTTAAAAAAAAAAAAATTGATCAAAATTATATGCATGTGTAGTTTAAAGGGTCAGACAGTAAAGTAGTGTACATTTTGTTAGGACAAATAGCAGTCTCCCTTCCTTCCCACTAGAAGTTTCTTTAAGGAGACCTTGTTTTTTAAGGTTTTTAAAATTAAAAAAAAATTTTTTTTGGCCATGTTTTACAGCATGCAGAATTTTAGTTCTCCAGCCAAGATTTGAACCCAGGCCTTCACTCTTGCTATTTTCTGTCCCCACTCTTTAGCTTCCAACCATAATCAAACTACCAGAGATCCCTCAAAGGCACTATTTTTTCCCTCACTTCTGAAGACACATAAAGAATAAAGATATGAAGATAAGTCAAATGTAAGCTTAGCCTTGTGAAAACCAGCCAAGCCACACAACTAGGTTTCCTGGGAAGAACAAAAATCAGTTCCTCAAGAGAATAGAGTTTACTTGGGGAACCACAAGATTCAGGATGCATGCAGTCATAATAAACAGGCCATCTTGTTACTGCTCGAACCTCAGAAATTTGTCAGTGTGGAATGAAGACATAATAATTGATTTTTCTCTTTATTTATTTATTTATTTTTACTTTTGTTCTCAATTTTCCCAGACTTGTCTGTGTGATTCACATTTCTCTCCCCTAAGTGAGATGCTGATTGATTTGGTCAGTCACTATCCCTTATGCTTACTTCTAGCATAGTTTTTCTTTCACATCTGTTGAACAGCTATGTAGCCTACTGAGTGACTGCTGATGATCACTCTTGATTTAATTAAAGAAGGACAGGATGTTGAAGTCATCTTGTAGATGTAGGTACTTAAATACATGAAGAACTGCACTGAGTTACTTTCCTTTACTCAGGGTCAGTGATGCAGTGTTTATTTTAGCAAGGCACCTAGAGCAGGATGGACTCCTTTTCATAGGTGAATGCCACATAGCTGGGTGTAGAATCCTTGGATTGCCATTTTTTGGGTCATTTTGTCTTGAGAAGAATGTTGATAGATGGTGCTTTTCACTAAAATATTTTTAGGTACTGATCCCTTCTTTTTTTCATTAATCTTATCTGATACCCTTTCTTCATCTGAAGAAAACTCTTCTGTATTTGAATATTACTTCTGTTTCATTTGTTCCTGGATCATTTTTTAGGAACTCAAGTTATTCATGTGTTAGAGCTCTGTAATGTCTGTCTCTCCTTTCCCTTCACCTCTTAAAATGTTATTATTCTTTCTTTTTTTTTTTTTTTCATTCTTGGAGAATTTCTTAAATTTCTTCTTTAAATCATCATTTCAGTTTCTTCAATGTTGAAAGGCCTTTTCTCTCTATACGTCTAATGAATTTTTTGGTAATTTCCCTCTTTCTTTTCTTTCAGTTTTAAGTTTTATTATTTATTCTTTTTCTTTTTCTGTCTACAGCATGGCTTATAGGATTTCATTTCCTCGGCTAGGCATTAAACATAGGCCATGGCAGTGAAAGCCTGGAATCCTAACCACTAGGCAACCAAGGAATTCCTGATAATTTTTCTTATGTTTGCCTTAATATTCTTATCTCACTGAGCTTTTTTTTTTTTTTAATCTGTCTCTTAGGAGACTTCCTTATTATTTTAGTCTTTCATTTTGCTTTTGTGACTGTATGTTTTAAATACTTAGAAGCTGTGAAATACTGCCTATTTTTTTTTTTGCAATAAGTAATTTTAAGTGTTACTTTTGAGTGCTGTTTTCTTATTTTTCTTGTTTTAGAATCATTTCATGATCTTAAAAACAGTTAAAAATTTGTTTTCACCCAAGAATAATGAGATACCCATTCATATGTAGCTTTTTTCCCCTTCTAGAAACAGAGTATTTCCTAAATGGCCTCATTCTCCATTTCCTGTTAGAAGCCTCCACTTAGATTTTCACATAGGGCCCTGATTGCCAGTTAAGTGAACCAGCAACCTCAGGAAATGAGGAGTAGCCTTGGCTGGAAATCATCCTATTAGGGGAAATTTCTCATTGTGTAGAGTTTTGTCTTTGGCAAAGCTGCTATGTCAGGTTCAGATCTGGTATGGCCACACTGCTGCTTTGTATCAGAATAGTCCTGGCTTCTCCTAAAGAATGGGTCTGCTTGTGTAGCTACCTTTGTTGCACTAGAAAATGGTCTGCCACTTGATAGTTGATCATAAAGGAGAGGGAAGGAAAAAGACATCTTGCTAACCAATCAGAATGCCTGAGTCAGCTCCTGTGCTCAGTTGTTTGACAGGTATCACAGCTGGTGCATGTTTACATCCAGTTCAGTTCAGTTCAGTCACTCAGTCGTGTCTCACTCTTTGTGACCCTATGAACCACAGCACGCCAGGCCTCCCTATCCATCAGCAACTCTCGGAGTCTACCTGAACCCATGTCCATTGAGTTGGTGATGCCATCTAACCATCTCATCCTCTGTTGTCCCCTTCTCCTCCTGCCCTCAATCTTTCCCAGCATCAGGGTCTTTTCAAATGAGTCAGTTCTTCACATCAGGTGGCCAAAGTATGGAATTTCAGCTTCAACATCGGTCCTTCCGATGAACACCCAGGACTGATCTCCTTTAGGATCGACTGGTTGGATGTCCTCACAGTCCAAGGGACTCTCAAGAGTCTTCTCCAATGCCACAGTTCAAAAGCATCAATTCTTTGGCACTCAGCTTTCTTTATAGTCCAACTCTCACATCCATTCATGACTACTGGAAAAACTATAGCCTTGACTAGATGGGCCTTTGTCGACAAAGTAATGTCTCTGCTTTTTAATATGCTGTCTAAGTTGGTCATAACTTTCCTTCCAAGGAATGTCTTTTAATTTCATGGCTATAGTCACCATCTGTAGTGATTTTGGAGCCCCCCAAAGTAAAGTCAGCCACTGTTTCCACAGTTTCCCCATCTATTTCCCATGAAGTGATGGGACTGGATGCCATGATCTTAGTTTTCTGAGTGTTGAGCTTTAAGCCAACTTTTTCACTCTCTTTCTCTTTCATCAAGAGGCTCTTTAGTTCTTCACTTTATAAGGATGGTGTCATCTCCATATCTGAGATTATTGATATTTCTCCCAGCAATCTTGATTCTAGCTTGTGCTTCCTGCAGCCCAGCATTTTGCATGATGTACTCTGCATATAATTTAAATAAGCAGAGTGACAATACACAGCCTTGACATACTCCTTTTCCTATTTGGAACCAGTCTGTTGTTCCATGTCCAGCTGTAAACATATAATACACCATAATAATTGCAACTATATTAAAAATACATACTATACCAGATTGAAAACAGAACAGTAGGATTATATGATTCCTGTCTTTTAAAATGTTAAAGAAAGAAGGAAAGAAAGAGAGAAAGAAAGAAAGTGAAGTCGCTCAGTCATGTCTGACTCTTTGCAACCCATGGACTATAGCCTACCAGGCTCCTCTGTCCATGGGATTTTCCAGGCAGTAGTACTGGAGTGGATTGCCATTTCCTTCTCCAGGGGATCTTCCCGACCTAGGGATCGAACCGGGTCTCCCTCATTGTAGACAGGCACTTTACTGTCTGAGCCACCAGGGATATTTAAAATGTTAACTTTTTAGCAAAAAGGAAATGGTGGTTATCATATTTGACAAGTGACACTTTAATGCTAGATTCTAAAACAGGAGGTTGCAAACAGGGGAACTAGTGCCACAAGGCTTTGGGAATTATTTCATGAGAATAACGAAGTAGAACAAGGCAGGTTAGCCATTCCCAGTGCCTGAGGAACCAGGTCAGTGGTTGTATAGTCAGTGTGAATAGGATTATTTCCTATTATCTCAAGGGTGCCAGTTGTAGATTTGATTCTTCAGCAAGGTCAGAGAAACTCAGGAACTGAAGTTCTGGTGTTTTTGAGCATTAGGCATGGTGCAAATAAAAAGAGAAACAATCTCTTTATTTTTAATTGTAAGCATCCTGGAGCCAAATGCTCTGCCTGTGCATTCTCTCTCTCTTTTTTCAACAAAATTTTATTATTTATTTATTTGGCTGTACCAGGTCTTAGTTGCAGCATTTGAACTCTTAGTTTCGGCATGGGGGATCCAATTCCCTGACTGTAAGAAACGCCACGGGAAGAAAAGCCACTTTTAGGGACCGTTAACAAAAGCCTTTACTGGGTGGTTGTTCTCGGGCAGAACTCCCGGGAGTGAGCGAGCAGGAGGGGGACAAAGGGAGTCTGCGAGGAACGGCGGCTGGGAAGAGGGTTTTATAGCCGGGACTAGCGTTCAAGCCGGGTTTTTTTCCCATATACGGTAAAACGCGGGGGCCACGTTGCTGATTGGTGCTGATGGGCTTTGTGTCAGTCCTTTATTGGGCCAGGTCATGAGTTCCCTATCCAGGGTGTTGGTCCGCCTCCTGCTTTCTGTCTGGGCGGGGCGGGTTCTGGGGCTTTCTGCCTCAGCCACCTGGACATGTCCCTGCATGTCCGGGTATGTCCAACTTCTCATCAACCAGGGATCAAACCCAGACCCCTACATTGGGAGCACACAGTCCTAGCCACTGGACCACGAGGAAAGCCTCTGAATTTTCTGTTTAACTTTCAGAGTTTTCATATTGGCAGAGTCTTAAAGAACTTGTGTTCAATTATGATTATCTCTTTTTTGCACATTTTACTTTTTGCTTTTCATACCTATTAATGTCGTGGAATTAGATAAGGAGGGATTGTGTGCTGTAGCTGGAGCTTCTCTCAGCTTTGACTCTGAAAAAACTACCTTGAAATTAACTTCATATTTAGACAGATAACAAGTTTGTTGATCAGTCTGTTATGTTTTAACATCACTTTCAAATGATGTGACCAACAAGGCCTTAATTTCCAAAATATAAAACAGGTAATACAACTTAGTTTAACAAAAACAATCAACCAACAACACAATAAAAACAGGCAGAAGACCGAAAGAGACATTTCTCCAAAGAAGACAGGCACATGAAAAGATGCTCAACATCACTAATTATTAAAGAAATGCAAATTAAAACTACAATGAAGTATCACCTCACACTGGTCAGAATGGCCATCATTAAAAAGTCTACAAATAACAAATGCTGGACAGGATGTGGAGAGAAGGGGACCTTCCTGCACTGTTGGTGACAATGTAAATTGGTGCAGTCGCTATGGAAAACAGTATGGAAATGGCAACCCCCTCTAGTATTCTTGCCTGGGAAATCCCATGAACAGAGGAGCCTGGCTGGTTACAGTCCATGGGATCTCAAAGAGTTGGACATGACTGAGCTCACACACACACACACAAAATAGCCTGTCATGAAAAAGAATATGAAAATATATATAACCTAATTACTTCACTGTACACCAGAAACTAACACAACATAGTAAATCAACTATACTTCAGTCAAAAAAAGAACACCTGGGCTAGGAGTTAACTTCACTAAGTTTTTAAATTTTGGTTACTGTAGTTTTTAGTTCTAAAACTGACACTTGGTTCTTCTTTATATCTTTCATTTCCTTGCCAACTTCAGTCGCTCAACTGTGTCTGACTCTTTGCCACCCCATGGACTGCAGCACACCAGGCCTCCCTGTCCATTGCCAACTCCCAGAGTTTACTCAAACTCATGTCCATTGAGTCAGTGATGCCATCCAACTGTCTCATCCTCTGTTGGCCCCTTCTCCTCCCACCTTCAATCTTTCCCAGCATCAGGGTCTTTTCACATGAGTCAGTTCTTTACATCAGGTGGCCAAAGTATTAGAGTCTCTTCCAATGAATATTCAGGACTGATTTCCTTTAGGATGGACTGGTTGGATCTCCTTGCAGTCCAAGGGACTCTCAAGAGTCTTCTGCAATACCAGAGTTCAAAAGCATCAATTCTTCGGCACTTAGCTTTCTTTATAGTCCAGGTCTCACATGCATACATGACTACTAGAAAAACCATAGCTTTGACTAGACAGACCTTAGTCGGCAAAGTAATGTCTCTGCTTTTTAATATGCTGTCTAGGTTGGTCATAACTTTTCTTCCAAGGAGCAAGCATCTTTTAATTTCATAGCTGCAGTCACCATCTGCAGTGATTTTGGAGCCCAAGAAAATAAAGCCTGTCACTTTATTTTATAAGCTCTTTGCTAAGAGTTTCCAGCTTTTCATTTATTTAGTTCAATTACAAATACTTTTGCAATTATTCATTGAAGCATCTTTATGACGGCTGTTCTAAAATCCTCATCAGATAATTTCAACACTCCTGTCATCTCAGTTTTAGCACCTAATTTTATTTATTTATGTATTTAAAAAAAATTGGTTTGCTTAAAACTGCAGGTACATTTTGGAGAAAAGAATTGGTCAGAACAGCTAAAGAAGTTTGGAAAGCGGAGAACTCATTTTGTTTCACTTAGTTTGTTTGCTCCTAATCTCTTCTTGTTTGCAGTGAAGTCAACCCCTACCCCAGGTGCCCTTTTTTTTTTTTTAACTGACGTATCAGGAACATTATAACATTATAGTTATAGAGTATTTGATATTTAAGTGTGCACATATATTTTTAATGGATATCAAATTTAGTATAGTATTCTAAGGTTAAAGTAGTGACAGCTGAAACAGTCTTTGTTACTCTCTAGGCATTAATATAAAAATTCAGAATAAATTAGTAAAACTAGGAGTTCAGAATTCTGAGGATTTTATTTTTCAAGTAACACCAAGCACAATTTGATGTTTCTTTAAAAGTGAATCTCCATGCTGTTGTTTTTGCCGAAATCTGGTGGATGTAACTTGATCATTAGAACATTGCAATTTATGAAAATAGTTAATTTTTACATGGTAATTGGAATATTTTATGTCTCAGTGTCCTTCCACATCATTTCTTTCATCTCCTCTTCACTTCATTTTACAGGAAGTATATCGACAAAAATCTTCATTTTCTAGAACAAACATAGTTTTCATTTCTATCTGAAAACCTTGAGGCCTAAGATAGTTATGCTTTTTGTCTAAGAGTCTATATAATGAACTGGATAAGGCAATCGCACCCCACTCCAGTACTCTTGCCTGGAAAATCCCATGGCCAGAGGAGCCTTATAGGCTGCAGTCCATGGGGTCGCTATGAGTTGGACACAACTAAGTGACTTCACTTTCACTTTTCACTTTCATGCATTGGAGAAGGAAATGGCAACCCACTCCAGTGATCTTGCCTGGAGAATCCCAGGGACGGAGGAGCCTGGTAGGCTGCTGTCTGTGGGGTCGCACAGAGTCGGACATGACTGAAGTGACTTCGCAGCAGCAGCTATATAATGAGCAGTGTCAAAGCCAAGTCTGGAATCAAGAACTCTCAGTTCCTAGACATTAGCAGCTGTGGCTTTTGCACCACTGCTATCTAGGCTTAATGTAGCTTTTTAAGAGATATCATTGAAATGTTGGAAAACACTGGGTTTTTAGGTGCTGTATATTCATAATGATAAACACTTAAAAAAACACATTTTCCTCTGACTGTGATTTCTCTCAAAGGCCTAGAAAAGACCCTGAATTAGCAATGTTTCCATCCAATTCCAGAGATACTTACTGAGCAGAGACCATGTAGTTAGTCTATTTAAATAGACAAAATAAGCTTAAGACAAATGAGTAAAAGCAGAATTTTGCAGATATAAAGTAGGGGAAAAATATACATCCGTTCAGTTCAGTCACTCAGTCGTGTCTGACTCTTTGCGACCCCATGAATCGCAGCACGCCAGGCCTCCCTGTCCCTCACCCACT
>SJYC01101599.1:0-11724 GCA_006408675.1 Madoqua kirkii
TCTATAAACATTTAATAAATGTTCACCATCAAGATATTATTTTATCTATAGTTCACATATTATTTTTTACTCAACTGCTAAGTTACAAAATATTATATTCTTTGAGGGATGAAACTTGAGTATATTCTTTCTAAGAAACTGAAAGTTAATCTGTCATTTAAGCAATATATGTATTCTTAATGGTTATTTGGTGTATGATCTTTGAAGATTTACAGCCTCTTCTCTTGAACTAAATGCTAATATTTAATGTTCTGCATTTAATTGCTCATGTTTGCTTTAGTTTGAATAAGAGGCTCTGCAAGCAGTATTTTCATGTAAACATCAGCACTTTTAATAATGTATAGCATACTGAATTGTATTTTCTCCTCTAAAATTAAAAGAAAAATGAGTGCAAGTACTTCTTAACCATACTTTTATAAAGATTAGGTAAGTTATCTCTGTAATTTGATATCTGAATTGCACATCTAGTAACAATCTAAGTATACATATTTGTCAGATTAGAACTGAGAATGTGAATGGTGGTGCTTTAGGCTTTAAGTCATTACTGACACTCTTGTGACTCCACAACTGTAGCTTACAAGGCTCCTCTGTCCATGGAATTCTCCAGGCAAGAATACTGTAGTGGGTTGCCATTTCCTTCTCCAGGGGATCTTCCTGACCCAGGAATTGAACCCAAGTCTCCTGCATTACAGGAAGATTCCCTGCCAACTGAGCTACAAGGGAACCCAGAATGTGGATTGTTTACCTCAGTTAATATTTAACTTGATAGATATATAATTTTTTGGTCTTCTGAAATGAAATATCATTAATTCTAACAACAGTTTAAAGTAAGCTTAAATTTGATTTGTCGAGGGTAATCTTCTAGTTTTTTTGTGGAAGAGTTTCAAGTATGGTTGGAGCACAGTATTTCCAACTGGACCACTAGTACATTAATCTGTACAAATAGAGATGATATGGTTTGAAAGCAAATCTTATTGGTGGTTTTATAACTAATGAAAGCCTAACTAAATATGCAAGCATACTTTGGAGAGAGATTAACTGAGAATTCATGAACAATCTTTATCAGCCTATATCTCTTCACTGTCTTATTGCAGACAAAAGGTCAGGGGTTATATTTTTCAGACTGAAAAGAAAAATGACAAAAACAACTGTTTACAGAACCAGTAAGTTTGAAAATATTGAGCTATTTCCTCTTGAAGGGAAATATTTGCAATTTATCTAAAAATATTCAGTTCAGTTCAGTTCAGTCGCTCAGTCATGTCCAACTCTTTGCGACTCTATGAATTGCAGCATGCCAGGCCTCCCTGTCCATCATCAATTCCTGTAATCTACCCAAACTCACATCCATCGAGTTGGTGATGCCATCCAGCCATCTCATCTTCTGTTGTCCCCTTCTCCTCCTACCCCCAATCCCTCCCAGCATCAGGGTCTTTTTCAGTGAGTCAACTCTTCACATCAGGTGGTCAAAGTATTGGAGTTTCAGCTTCAACATCAGTCCTTTCAATGAATACCCAGGACTGATCTCCTTGAGTATGGACTGGTTGGATCTCCTTGCAGTCCAAGGGACTCTCAAGGGTCTTTTCCAACACTACAGTTCAAAAGCATCAATTCTTTCATGCTTAGTTTTTATTATGGTCCAACTCACACATCCATACATGACCACTGGAAAAACTATAGCCTTGACTAAATGGACCTTTATTGGCAAAGTAATGTCTCTGCTTTTTAATATGCTATCTAGGCTAAAAATATTAATACCATCTAAATTGCTTTTTAAATCTGTACATGTGATTTAAGTCATTAGGCTTCATGTTCTGAGCATAAACTTGATTGGAAACTTATAAGGGACTAGAAAAGGATAATACAAACATTTAATTTGAAAGACTGGAAAGGAAGCCTGTTGGTTAATGAACCAAATCCTAGACAGATCTTAGGAGTAAAGAGGAAAGAAAACTGGGGGACATGTTTTGCAAGTTTGGTGGTCCTAATGATAAAGAATATGCCTGCCAATACAGGAAATACAAGAGACTAGGGTTCAATCCCTGGGTTGGGAAGATCTCCTGGAGTAGGAAATAGCAACCTACTCCAGTATTCTTGCCTGGGAAATCCCATGGACAGAGGAGCCTGGTGGGCTATAGTCCAAGGGGGTGCAAAGAGCAGGACACGACTGAGCATGTGTACATGCATGCAGACACACAGACACACACACAAACACACAAGGAAGAATAATTCACCACTTATCTCCTAAAAATAGACCAATGTGGGACAATACAAGCAGATAACAAATGAGATCAAGATTCAAGGACTGGTTCCACAACTAATCGACTATGTGACTTTCAGTATGTGTATATTGGTTCCAGAACTCGGTTTCCTGATATCTTTTGCATGAAATAAAGAAGTGACACTTGATTTATGTCTGAACTTCCTTCTAGCAATAATATCAGATTCTGTGAAACAAATATAGGTTCTTACTACATAATCCTTTGAAAATTTCTACATTTTAAGTTTGGGTTTATTGACAATACTGTTTGCTAACTTATCTGAACAAATTCATAATGATCGTGAATGTCCAAAGGTTAAATTAGATACATATTTCCACCAAACACCATGAGAACATTTTAGCTCCTTCCTCCTAGTTTTATAAAAAATAAAGATACCATAAAATCCTCATACCATAAAGTATTTTGTAAATTCTAATCCAAAAAAAAATATTGGCTATCTCTGTGAAAACATTCTTATGGTCTCTGTTCTCCAGTATGGCTCTCTTTAGCTTCCAGACACAGGGCAATTAGTCTCAGAAGCAGCAAAGAGGAGCCTGGTGGGAGAAGCATATTATTGTGTATCCTATTTCTTGATGTCCCTTTCATGCTCCACTTTCACATCCTTCCTCCCAGCCTTCTCTCAGTGTCCCCACCACCCTCCCAGGGTCTGTGCTATTTTTATTCCTTGACTTCACTTAAAGGAAAACAAATCAGAGACAAGGTAACTTGAAGACCTGAACTAATAAAATAAGAATAAAATGCTAATTCTTGAAATAAATAAGATTGGATTTTTAAAAAAATACAATGAAAGATTCAAGCTTTTAGGATTTTTACTATTGATTAAGATAGCTTTCTAAACAACAGGCTTTTTTCAAAATACATTTGTAACTAGATGGAAAATTATTTTTTAAATTACCTAGTGATTCCATTTGCACTATAACAATTCAGTGCCCATTTGAGGCTGACTTTTATTTAATTGGTTATTTAGTTAATGAATTATTTATTAACTTTGAATAACACAGTTTTCAACAAAATACATATTCCTCCTGGGATTTTATTTAATTTTTTAATTGGTGGATTTTGAGTTAAATACAGGACCTTGACAATTTTGTGTAGAGAATAAAAGTCAGGACAGTTAAATTTTTGTCAAACACGTGCATAGAAACAGATACTTGTAATACCAGAGCACTGCTTTTTGCCTATGTTTAAAATAATGAATATAAGCAACCAGGTGGTAAATTTATATGGGATGAGAATATAACTGGTCTAAACCATCAGATTTAGAGAGTTCCAGCAAACCATATACTTCTGCTTTATTGACTACATCAAACTCTTTGTGTGGACCACAACAAACTGTGGAAAATTCTTAAAGAGATGAGGAATACCAGACCACCTTACCTGCCTCCTGAGAAATCTGTATGCAGGTCAAGAAGAAATAGTTAGAACTGGACATGGAACAGACTGTTTCCAAATAAGGAAAGGAGTATGTCAAGGCTGTATATTTTCACCTACTTATTTGGCTTCCCTGTGGCTCAGCTGGCAAAGAATCTGCCTGCAAAGCAGGATCCCTGGGTTTTGATCCCTGGGTTGGAAGATCCTCTGGAGAAGGAAAAGGCTACCCACTCCAGTATTCTGGCCTGGAGAATTCCATGGACTGTATAGTCTATAGGGTTGCAAAGAGTTGGACACAACTGAGTGATTTTCACTTCACTATTTAACTTCTGTACAGAATACATTAATGTGAAATGCTGGAATGAATGAAGTACAAGCTGGAATCAAGATTGCCAGGAGAAATATCAATAACCTCAGATATGCAGATGACACCACCCTATGGCAGAAAGCAAGGAAAAGCTAAAGAGCCCCTTGATGAAAGTGAAAGAGGAGAGTGAAAAAGTTGGCTTAAAGCTCAGCATTCAGAAAACTAAGATCATGATGTCCAGTCCCATCACTTCATGGCAAATAGATGGGGAGACAATGGAAATAGTGAGAGATTTTATTTTGGGTGCTCCCAAATCACTGCAGATGGTGACTGCAGCCATGAAATTGAAAGATGCTTGCTCCTTGGAAGAAACTGAAAGTGAAAGTGAAGTTGTTCAATTGTGTCAGACTCTTTGCGACCCCATGAGCCTAGGTTTCCCCATCCTATCAGGTTTCTCCAACCATGAGATTTTCCAGGCAAGAGTACCGGAGTGGGTTGCCATTTCCTCCTCCAGTGGATCTTCATGACCCAGGGATAGAACCAGGTTTCCTGCATTGAGGGCAGATGCTTTACCCTCTGAGCCACCAAATAAGCCCTTGGAAGAAAAGCTATGACAAAATAGACAACATGCTAAAAAGTAGAGACATTACTTTTCCAGCAAAGGTCAATCTAGTCAAAGCTCTGATTTATCCAGTAGTCATATATGGATGTGAGAATTGGACTAGAAAGAAAGCTGAGTGCTAAAGAATTGATGCTTTTGAAATGTGGTGTTGGAGAAGACTCCTGAGAGTCCCTTGGACTGCAAGGTGATCCAACCAGTCAATCCTAAAGGAAATCATCCTGAATATTCATTGAAGGACTGATGCTAAAGCTGAAACTCCAACACTTAGGCCACCAGATGAGAAGAACTGACTCATTGGAAAAGACCCTGATGCTAGGAAAGGCTGAAGGCAGAAGGAGAAGGGAACGGCAGAAGATGAGATGGTCAGACGGCATCACTGACTCAATGGACATGAGTTTGAGTAAGCCCCAGGAGTTGGTGATGGACAGGGAAGCCAGGCATGCTGCAGTCCATGCGATGGCAAAGAGTTGAACACGACTGAACAGCTGAACTGAAACTATCAGGTTTAGACTAGATTCATCCATCTGAAAGTTGTTGGATTTTTTTAAGCTAGGTGGTTACGTAATGTAATCTTTGCTTTAGAAATTAAACTCTGGCTGTATGGAAAGTGGACTGACTAAAGAAGAGAATAGAGGACTGCTGACAAATAAAAAGTATCAACAATAATCCTAGGTGGGTGCTATTGATAGTCTCGGGGCTGATGAGGAGGACTGGGGAAACATTTTACAAACAAATTTATAAATCAATTTGATTCATTTCTGGGAAGTTAAGGAGTTTCATAGTTTTATGTTACCTAAAATTTTGAATTTTGCTATGTTAGATGGATGCCATTGCCTATGATAAAAAAAAAAAAACCAACAACAAAAAGAAGAGAAAGTCAGAACTTTTCTCAAAGTTTTTGGATACTGATTTCCACAATGAGGATTAAAATGTGCTATTTAAGGAAGAAAATATTTTTATACTCAAACTATAACTGTATCTGTAATTCCTTAATATAATGATTCCCCTCTAATTTTTTAGTATCCTGTCATTAGAGGCATATATATTATAATTAAGAAGAGTACTTGTCAAGTCTTATTAGACATTATTGTACAGTAAAGAATATCATTCATGTTTTTAAAAAATAGTGTTTTCTTTGATTTTTAAGGACAGCTGAATATGCTTCAGGTGTCACAATGCATTAATAGAAGCTCTAAATCTCTGGATGACAGAAAGTTTGTTTGTTTGTTTACATTTTCTAGTGAAGTGCCCTGCTGGGCACCTAGAGTCTTTTCAATAATGTTCCCAAAAGAACAGAAAAGAGGAGAGATGGAGAAAATTAGAAAGGAAAGCATGAAGGACAGAAGGAGGAAGGAAAGGGAAAACTGACAGGGGAACAAGAGACAGATGGAAGTTTTAATTTGAACATGACCCTCGTAATGAAGAATAATTGCTTAACAGGGTATGCTTTCTATCTACTTCATTTTTCTCATACATCATTATAAGCTGTACTTTTGTATATGGCTCCATTTAAGCATCTACTTAAACTTAGTGATTTTTGAAGAATAAGCTTAATTCAGTAGATTTTGAAAGCATTCACTTATTAATGTCTGCAAATCTTATTAAAAAGTTTTATTCTGCTGCATTTCAAGTTTAAATCATTTTGTTATATAAATGCAAAAAGTAGACATATATTTTCTTTATTTCCTTAGGATATATTTGTTAAATAGTATAATAAGGCAAATTTTCTTATGAAAGTTGGTTAAGTGGAACTGAAACAAAGCTAAATAGTGTCATTATGATAATGCCATCCTGGCTAATTCTTCCCGCTAAGAAAATGCATAGCTTTTGTTGACTTCAGGCTGAGATTTCTCTTAAATTTTCTTTATACTCAATCTGAAAGGCCAAGTGGTAGAGTATGTTGGTATATCTACGTTCACCATCAGGTGACCTCCAGAGTATCCTCAGTAAGGTCATCACACAGCACAACACACCAACAAGATTTGTTTAGGTCTGTCTTATGAAAGACATTCAAATAGAATAGCACTATATGTTTGAGGAGCATTATAGGGGGAAGTTGTAATCACAACATGGGGTTTGCTCTACGCTGCCTAAGAAAGTCCAAAAATTGATTATCTGGTGGATGAAAATTTAAAAAAAAAAGAAGAGGAGAAGGCAGCTTTAATTTGCTGGAAGAAAACAACACCTGTATTTTGGTCTGCATCAAAGGCTGAGAGACCAAAGTTCCCGTTCCAGCAGTTTATCTAATGGACCTAGATCACAAACCTCTGCTTTTTATGCCAGTGCCTTTAAAGTTTATAAGATGATAGCTTTAGCAAGAGGTATCTATTAAGGGTGTAGTGTAGGTGTTTTGCCTGACATGGACAGTCTTGTTTGGAATCTGTTTTTCTGATGTGCTTCCAAAAGAAGACTTATCTTTAATGGGAATGCTAGATTTATTTTTTTAGTGCAGAGCTCTTTTTACTCTTATAAAGAGAATAATAGTCTGTAGTGTAAAGAACTGAAATTTGAAGCATATTATAAGAAGGAGACTTTGATTTATAGGTAAGCAACTTTGGAGAGTTTTAAAAACAAATTTCATAAATTATTTTAAGCAACGTAGGGGATGTTTATTATGGTGGGTTAGTTTACATGTGCCTTGTCTGTTCTCATATAAATATAAGAAGTTTTTTCAATAGATAGAATCATTTTATTATGTATTTTAAAATCTATTATATACTTTATATATTATATAAATTTAAAAATATTTTAAATGTGTACACATGTATAGCATCATATATGATACATTAGTGCATATATAATTATATTGCATTACTACTGTCTCTTATACACATCTGGTTCAATCCCTGGGTTGGGAAGATCTCCTGGAGTAGGAAATAGCAACCTACTCCAGTATTCTTGCCTGGGAAATCCCATGGACAGAGGAGCCTGGTGGGCTATAGTCCAAGGGGGTGCAAAGAGCAGGACACGACTGAGCATGTGTACATGCATGCAGACACACAGACACACACACAAACACACAAGGAAGAATAATTCACCACTTATCTCCTAAAAATAGACCAATGTGGGACAATACAAGCAGATAACAAATGAGATCAAGATTCAAGGACTGGTTCCACAACTAATCGACTATGTGACTTTCAGTATGTGTATATTGGTTCCAGAACTCGGTTTCCTGATATCTTTTGCATGAAATAAAGAAGTGACACTTGATTTATGTCTGAACTTCCTTCTAGCAATAATATCAGATTCTGTGAAACAAATATAGGATGTAGTACACATGTATGCACATGTAAAATCCAATATACTGTGTCTACCTCAGGCAGCTTTCCTCTGATAATTCCCTGATATGTGTATAGTCCAATATACTGTGTCCAGCTCAGGCCATTTTCCTATAATTCCCTGATATTCTTTCCCTAAGCTAAGGGTGTTTTCTACACTCTTCCTCTGTCTCTTAATAAAAACTCCTATGACCTCATAGACTCTCCACCTATTTTTATGTAAAGTGGCTTTAAGAAACAAAGCCTAGTGTCTTTACCATTGCAACCTCAGGGCCTCTTACAATGCTTTGTCATCAATAAGAGATATTTGAGTCTATCAATACTTAAAGAATGAATAAATGCATAAATACATGGTATTTGAATAGTTTTATGTTTTTTTTGTGTGTCTAGTGAAATTGATTCTTATACCACCTATGTACAAATATATAAAAATATGTGAAAAAGAATAGAAATGAACTTGAGTATAAGGATAGTTTACATTAGCTCATAAAATTGCTATAACCAGAGACTAAAATTTATTATTCAACTATATTTTTAGTTCTTAAAGCTTTAAAAATCCATTAAGGGTTATCAAAAAAAAAATCTCTGTATATAAAGCTGACACATATACAGATCATCTTATTCTACAATAAAATTTAAGATATTTATTTAGTTTTTATTTCTTTTTTTTTAATTTTAATTTTTACTTTATTTTGCTTTACAATACTGTATTGGTTTTGCCATACATTGACATGAGTCTGCCACGGGTGTACATGAGTTCCCAACCCTGAACCCCTCCTCCCATCTCTCACCCCATATCATCTCTCTAGATCATCTCTGTGCACCAGCCCCAAGCACCCTATATCCTACAGTATAATTGTTTTTCAAGTATGTCAAAACTATTCAGTGAAGAAAGAAAAGGTTTTTCAAGAAATGATGGTCAGAAAACTGTCTATCCACATGCCAAAGAATGACTTTAGACCCTAAAAACTGTACACAAAAGGTAACTCAAAATCGTTTTAAGACCTAAATGTAAGAGCTAAAACTATTTCTTTCTCCAGGGGACCTTCTCAACCCAGGGATTGAACCCAGGTCTCCTGCATTACAGGCAGATTCTTTACCATCTGAGCCTCCAGGGAAGTCCTTTAGAACGAAACATAGGGCAAAGACTTCACAACATTGAAATGGGCAATGATTTATTGGATGTGATACCAAGTATAGAAGTTGCAAAAGACAAATTAAACAAATTAAACTTCATAAAAATTAAAAACTTTGGTAACTCTAGACATCATCAATAGGATAAAAAGACAATTTACAGAAAGGAAGAAAAGATTTGCAAATTGTATATCTGAATGATAAATAGATTGTATAGAATGTATGTATAGAATACATAGAATGTATAGAAACTCTAGAATGTATGCTGCTGCTGCAGCTGCTAAGTTGCTTCAGTCATGTCTGACTCTGTGTGGCCTCATAGACGGCAGCCCACCAGGCTCTTCCTTCTCTGGGATTCTCCAGGCAAGAACACTGGAGTGGTTGCCACTTCCTTCTCTAATGTGTGCATGCATGCTAAGTCACTTCAGTCATGCCCAACTCTGTGTGACCCCATGGACAACAGCCCACCAGGCTCCTCCATCCAAGGGATCCTCCAGGCAAGAATATTGGAGTGGGTTGCCATTTACTTCTTTCCGAGAATTTATAGAAACTTCTAAAACTAAACAAACAAAAAGCCCAAGCAGTTTTAGTTATAAATCAGCAATGGACTTGAATAGACATTTCTCCAAAGATAAACAAATGGCCCATAACCACATGAACAGATGTTTAATATTACTAATCATTAGAAAAGTACAAACCAAAATCACAAAAAGACATCCACTCACACTCATTAGGATGGCAACTATTAAAAAAATAACAACAACAAAACAAACAAACAGTAAATAGCAAGTGTTGGTGACGATACAGAAAAATTGGAACCCTTTTACCTTGTTAATATCAATGTAAAATTGTGCAGCCACTGTGGAAAATTGTATAATAGTTCTTCAAAAATTAAAAATAGAATTACCATGTGATCTAGCAATTCTACTCTGGATATACACTGAAAGGGATTAACAGCAGAATCTTTAAGAGAAATGGCACACCTATGTTCATAATAGTATTATTCATAACGGCTAAAAGATAGAAACAACTCAAGTGTCCATAACAGATGAATGAATAAGTGAAACATGGTATATACATTCAATAGAACATTATTCAGCATTAAAAAGGAAGGAAATTTTACCATTTGCTACGAATTTAGTGAAATAAGCCACTCACAAAAAGACAAATTTTCTGATTTTACTTATATGAGAAACCTAGAACAGCCAAATCTTAGACAGAAAATAGAAGAGTGATTACCAGGGACTGGAGAAGGGCAGAATGAGCAGTTAATATTTAATGGCATAGACTTTTAGTTCTGCAACATGAAACATTTCTAGAGATGATGGTGGTGAAGAGCAATAGGAATGTACTTGATACTATAGAACTATGCATTTAAAAATGGATAAGATGGTAAATTTTATGTTATATGTGTTTTGTCATAATTAAAATAATTGGATAAAAAGCTATATTCTGTCTTTCTGAAAGGTTGCTATGGATTTGAGATCTAGTTTTCATTTTTGGAATATATTTATTAGTCATACTTAAATATGATTCCTTCCATGATAATATGAAGAATATAGTGTATTGCCATGAATGGCATGTTATGATGGGGAAAGAACTGGAGTAAAAGTCAGCAAATGTGTGTGTACCTTATGAATGACTCTAGCTTGTCCTTTAGTTCCTCTGACTCCATTGGTTGAATAATGATGAATTTAGACTTGCATTAACTTTAGTACTCCTTTTCAGATCTGTCTAACTAGGTTTATCTAATTCTGGGTTTGGACTAGCTTAAATCTGAAATGGTGAAAAAATTATTCAAAAAAAATAAGTAATAGCAACATAAATAAGAAAGATATGAACAAAATTGTTACTTAAGGTACATTTTCATTCATTTGCAAGTGGAAACCACATAGAAACCACAGTACAACAGATAATTTCACATGTGAAGGTCTAGATGCAATAAGAGAAAAGACATGCATTTCCCCTGTACGTTTTAGCCCAATTCTTCCCACCCTTAACTGTAATGTCTGTCTATTGTAAATGCTTATACCTGTGAAAAAAACTAGACAGAGAATTTATTTTCATATCTAACTAAACAGACTTTTTTGGTGGGTATAATTCTCCTTAGGTTAACAGTCTATGTTGCTCTGTGATTCAGTGTACATCGACTCATTATGCACTTTCTTTCGCTTAACTGTTGCATTTTCTTTTCAGTAAATTAGACTTTACATCTTCAAATTCACACATGAATGCTCTTTAAAGAAGGTTTATTAAGTTGGCTCATTGTCTCTGTGATTCTGATAATCACTGCAAATTAAGACTTTGCACCATCTCTCTGTGACATTATCTTTCTCTCTGAAACTAAAGAAAGAAACAGCCACAGTATGAACTACATGCAACTTTTGTGGTTTTACAAGATATTTTTTCTGGAATATTAATCATTTTCCCAATTCTTCTCTAACAGTTTGTTTGAAAACTGAGCACTTATCTAGAAATTGTACATACATATATAATTTGTATAAATGCACATGTATGTGTCTATGTAAATATAGTACACTTATATAAGCAGATATATTTTGCATGTATACAATATATAATGTTAGCTTGTGATTAGATAGTAAGAGATGACTCATTTTATTTAATTTTTATAATATTTTTGTCTATTGTCTGATCATACAAAGCATTCACTAGATCTCTTGCCTCCATAACTTCTGTCCCATCCTAGTTTTCCATTATTTGTATACATCC
>SJYC01101602.1:0-10669 GCA_006408675.1 Madoqua kirkii
CTGATTAAAACACTTGTATAAAAAATATATAATCATCTTATAAAACCCAGCATCAAGAAAACAGATTTAAAATCTTTAAATAAGCTACAGATTCGAACAGACACATAACCAAAGGAAATATATGGATGGCAAATAAACTCATTAAATGATGCTTAACGTCATTTGTCATTAGGAGAAAACAAATTAAAACTGCAATGAAATTCCACTACATAACTATTAAAAATGTCAAAATAATTTTTCAAAACCTAACAATAACAAATGCTGACAATGATGTAAAATGGCAGAGATGCTCATTTGTTACTAGTGGAAATGTCAGTGGTACCACTTTGAAAGACAGTTTGAGAGTTTGCTGTAAATTAAACACAGAAACTCAGCTGAGTATTGAAAGGAAAAAAAATCTGCAAGCATGTACTTTAATATTTTGGAGTGTTTGGAGTTTTCTTATGAAAAAAGTTACATGAAAATTATATACCAAGGCAAAGTATGTAGCCACTGAAAGGTGTAGATACTTTAACTCAGAAAATTCTTGAGGATAGCATGAGATAATGTTTATCAATGATACCTGACCCTTGGCAAAATGTCAGGAATATTGGCTTTCTAGTTTCCTGCTGAAAAAATAACTAACAACTAGCTTGAGACTCATCGTGCTCCTTCTATTTTGATAGGTCATCAGGAGCTTGACAAACTTTCATGACCCAAAAAAAAGGTGAAATCTCAGTAGAAGTTGTCAAGCAAAAAAAGCCTGGATATAACAAAAATAAAAACTTGGGGTTTCTCATTTACACTGTTATGGTTGAATATATGGTGCTTTGGAACAACGTGTTCTGCACATCCATTTGTAGTTGAATGGCATTTACCTCGTTTATTTTCCCTCTTTTTGTTTCTATCCATTTTTTTTTCTTCTCACAAATCTTGGATTACTAACTTTTTCATATAGAGTATTGTACTTTTTCAAATGTATGTAATCTAAAGAAAACCATTTATTTATCTTGGATTTAATACCTGATTCTTGCTTTCCTGTAATCTGTTTCCTTTCAATCTCTCCTTGAAAACTTCTACTACAACATTACCTACTTTTCTGACTATTTGACAGTATCTGTTCATCTCAGCTTTTAAGTGCTCCAGTCTTTGTTTCTCTTATACATAAGTAAGATTTTTCTTAAGTCATAGATGAAGCTTAGATCTAGCTAGACAGCCCATCACAATGTAGTTAGTCCTTTAGCACAGTATTCTTTATTTCTCTGTTTACTTTGAAATATCTGTCTCTTTCATCTCTTTATTCTTAATTTATTAATAAGATGAAATTAGTTTTTCCTTTGATTTAGTTACAAAATAGCTCAATTAAAGTGGCATATATAGGTAAATGTATATAGAGAAAGATGAGAGATAGTGCACACAAACCAAGCATAATAACATTTTGATATCACTCAATGTAAATATTAGTGATTCTTTACCTAGGCACACAGAACATTTGAGATTAAGATATATACATACTCTTTCTGAGCAAATAAAAAAATACAGACATGATTATAAACATAATTTTGCATAAAAATTATGAGACATACCAATTTCTTTGAAACATATTCCTTACCATTGCCTTCATATTGACAAGATTATGACTAATGATATAAAAATCTGAGCAACAATGCCATGCCACAGAGATAGTAGTAAGTAACATGATTTTTAAGGAAACAGCATGATAATAATGGAATACAGCAACATAATTGAAACTTAAGTCACTGTGGGAGGGGGAAAAAGCTCTGAATAAGCAGTACTGTAAAAGTATAAAAGAGAACATAATAGCTACTTGAAATGGAATTGTAAATAAACTCTCCAAGATACCCAAAGAATAGATGTTTGATTGTGACTGTGTGAGCTGGGAACTTAACATCGAAGATGAGCCTTAGAAAATAGGCAAGGCTTTGCTGAGTAGAGAATTTGGAAAAAAACAAAAAAAAAATCACTCCTGATTTCCTGATGGTTTCAACAAGAAAGACAGAAAATTGCAGACAAATAATCTGAATGGTAACAGCAAACATTTAACAAAACATTTGAAAGAGAGTGAAAGTGAAGTCGCTCAGTCATGTCCGACTCTTTGCGACCCCATGGACTGTAGCCTACCAGGCTTCTCCCTCCAGGGGATTCTCCAGGCAAGAGTATTGGAGTGGGTTGCCATTTCCTTCTCCAGGGGATCTTCCCCACCCAGGGATCGAAGCTAGGTCTCCTGCATTCCAGGCAGATGCTTTAACCTCTGAGCCACCAAGGAAGCCCTAACAAAGCACTTACTACATTCTAAATACTGTATACATATTAACTAATTTAATCTTTATAACAGCCTTCTCCAATTGATGCCAGTATTATTGTCATTTTTAAGATGAGGAAGATGAGGCAGAGATAATGAGCAATAGGGCTGAACCCAACAGAACTTGTAAGTGACGGAGCCAGATTTTGGATTCAGGAAGTGTTGGAGAAATTCTTGAAGGTCATGATCTCCAGTCGATATGAGCTGGATCTGGGCAATCAGAGGTTCCTAATTCTCTCCCTTGCTCATGGAATATACGTTCTGCTCATTGTCCTCACAGCCAGAGCTCTTTCAGTGTTGTAACCTTGAAAGAGTAATGTGTTACTGAGACCATCTGGATGGTATTTGTGACTAAACCTCTTTAAGGACTCTATATAAACTTTTTAAGATTCTTGCAGGCAGTTGTGGAGATCCATTTGTCTTGTGGCCATCCAAGACAAACTTCATATGTAAATTCCTTTGTTTATTAAGCCTGCCACCTGCTAAACAAGAATGGCCTACCTCTGTCTTGAGTCTCTCCTTGCCTTTGATATGGAAAGGGAAGTTTTTAATTTCATTACAGGAATTCCCAATGTTGTAAACTAACAAGAGATTGGCTCCAAATCTATCTTCTTAACTATTATGATATTCCACCTCCATAAGGCAGAATCAGACCCTTGGGAAACAATGGAAAGCATGTAGTTAGAAGCTGTCACTCTCCAAAGGGGTACTATTTATAGGTTTCCGTGATCAGTATGAGCAGACCTTCCTGCTCAGCCTTAGACTGCTTAAGTCAGCACACTAGAAACCATTCCCAATAAATCAGAACTGGCTTGAAAATTGAAAGTCATGTAGTATGCCTGCTACAGTAGCAAATTCTCTCAGTGTGTGAATAAAATATAAATATTAAGGGCTGTAGACTGGAAGAATAGCAATATATTTTGTAATAATCTAGGCTAAGTAAACAAAACAAAACATATTGGAGCTGAAATAACTTCAGTGAAATTAAAAGAAAAAAAAAGGCCATGAAAGCATTGACTCAATGGGCATGAGTTTGCATAAACTCCCAGAGATGATGAAGGACAAGGAAGCCTGGCATGCTGCAGTTCATGGGGTGGCAAAGAGTTGGGCACGACTGAGTGACTGAACAACAATTCAGGTCCTATCTTCTAAGAGTTTCTAGTTTAGTTACAAAATGTCACTTTCATGCTTTTTTTTTTTAATTCACTAAAATTGTTTTAGTCCCAATTATTTCTATTTTATTCTCACACAGAGAATTTGCTACTCTAACAGGCATACTGCATGACTTTCAACTTCCAAGCCAGTCTGATTTATTGGGGATGGTTTCTAGTCAGATTCCTTTCTCACAAATAAATATTTTTCCTTTTAATGAGGAATAAAATGCAGTACTACAGAAGCCAATTTAGTCTGAGCTTAATAATATACCTTAATTATAAAAGAAGGTCGGGGGGGGGTGCTTATTGTCTTACTCAGATGGAGAACCTTATCACAAGTGTACTTGGGAAGATAGGAATTGATGTAGAGAAAATTACTCTGTTCTAAATATTAATAGCTGCTAAATGGCCTATCCTATGCATAGACTTTTCATAGAATTTTTTGAATGATATTTTAAATAATTTTATTTATTTATTTGGCTGTGCCAGGTCTTAGTTGCAACATATGGGATCTTCAATCTTCATTGCAGCATACCGGGTCTTTAGTTGTGATATGCAAATTCACCTGTGGTATGTGGGATCTAGTTCTCCAACCAAGGATCAACCCCAGCCACGTGCATTGGGATCCTTAGCCACTAGACCACTAGGGAAGTCTCTCCTCACAGGATTTTGAGAGAATAACACGAAGAAGGAAATCCAAATTCTGTAAATGATGAAGACAACAGGTTCTCCAGCTAAACTGCCTATTCTGTTTCATCACAAATAACTGTGATTAGAGAAGGAGCAGGCAAGAGAGTATATGGTAGAGATTTTGATTAATAGAGAAATCATTTCCACTGGGCCTTTTCTGAGCCTTCATATTATGCAGAGTCCCTACACAGGAGTTGTACAATTTATTAAGGCTGTAATTTCAGGTCCTCTAATCAGTGCACATAATGTATTTTTTTTTATCAGTTTAGATAAAAATTTTTAGAGTAAATGATGAAGACAACGGTTCTCCAGCTAAACTGCCTATTCTGTTTCATCACAAATAACTGTGATTAGAGAAGGAGCAGGCAAGAGAGTATATGGTAGAGATTTTGATTAATAGAGAAATCATTTCCACTGGGCCTTTTCTGAGCCTTCATATTATGCAGAGTCCCTACACAGGAGTTGTACAATTTATTAAGGCTGTAATTTCAGGTCCTCTAATCAGTGCACATAATGTATTTTTTTTTATCAGTTTAGATAAAAATTTTTAGTTGCTTTGTATATTATAGTTTTGTTTGATATCATGTTCCCATTTGATACTGGAAGGTTTAGTGAAGATACATTATACATTTTTTTAACTGAATGTGTTGTTATTTTCTGTACCCAAACACACATCTTCAACTCCTTCATATATATATATATATCAGTAACAGTCTTTAATGAACTCTGTGTGCCTATAGCATAAGGTATAAGCCATATAGTTCTGTGTATAAGTATTTGGATTCTAGAGTAAGAAAGAACATAGTATGTTTCATACTCTATTTCTTTAAGAGTTAAACTTCAAACAAAATTCAGTTTAGATGGTTCAAATAACGGGGAATTAAAGAAGAGATTACTTGTAGAGGAGGAAAATTTAGGAAGGATAAGAAAGGATCCTAGGCTGGTATTAGCCATAAACCATTGATTTCCTTGGGAACTGAATTGGAAAAGGGAAAGAAGAGGAGCTGGACAAAGAGGATATGGGGGAAAGCCCAACTGGCAATAGCGATCGTCATGGAGAGATGTGCTGTGCTTAGTCACTTCAGTCATACCCGATCCTTTGTGACCCCATGAACCATAGCCCACCGGGCTCCTCTGACCATGGCGATTCTCCAGGCAAGAATACTGGAGTGAGTTGCCATGCTTGCCTCCAGGGGATCTTCCTGACCCAGGAACTGAACCAGGGTCTCCTGTACTGCAGGCAGATTCTTTACCAGTTGAGCTACATAGGGAAAAAGATGTAGAGAATAGGTGTGGTTAGAGAAAGGCAAACTTATGATTAGTTGCAATTCTTCACATTTGTCTAGTATCAGTAATCCTCAGTTATCATGTCTAAAAAGCAGGTACGGTATAGTATCCATTTACCAGAATACAGCTTAAGTATTTAAACTCAGAAAATAAGAAGAAAAAAAAAAACCTTTGAGATATATGTATATATACAAATATGTGTATATATTTGATAAATATATGCAATTATTTGCAATATGTAAGGGCTTCCCTGGTGGCTCAGATGGTACAGAATCTGCCTGCAGTGCAGGAGACCTGGGTTGGAGAAGGAAAGATAACTCAATCCATTTTTGCCTTCTCCAGGGGAGACCTACTCTCAACTCATTCTTGCCTGGAGAATTCTATGGACAGAGAGGACTGGCAGGCTACAGTGCATGGGTCTCAAAAAGTCAGACACAAAATCTGAAATAGAATATTTTTTTCACACATTTGATTATCTGAAATATCTGTATTTTTCTTTAGTACAACTAAAATACTACGCTAAGTGTTCAGTAAAGGATAGACAAAATTTCTAGCTTAAATTTTATATTTATTTATTCTCATATTTAGGCTCCAATTAAATTATTAAAAAATAAAAATGTAATAAAGTTGTAAGTACAAGAAGAAAGGTTTAAGATTCATTACTTGACTGCAGGTTTCAATAAATTCTTTGCAAAGTAGGTTGACAAGTGGTAACTGATTTGGCTGAGAAAAGTATTTAATGAATGGATAAAGGCATATGTTTGAATTTGGAAATAAGGTGTTCATGATCTGAGCCTTATGATTATACAGTGGAAGTGAGAAATAGATTTAAGGGACAAAATCTGATAGAGTGCCTGATGAAATACAGACAGAGGTTAGTGATGTTTTACAGGAGACAGGGATCAAGACCATCTCCAAGAAAAACAAGTGCAAAAAGGCAAAATGGCTGTCTGAGGAGACCTCACAAATAGCTGTGAAAAGAAAAGAAGCCGAAAGCAAAGAGAAAAGGAAAGATATAAATATCTGAATGCAGAGTTCCAAAGAATAGCAAGGAGAGATAAGAAAGCCTTCCTCAGTGATCAATGCTAAGAAATAGGAGAAAATAATAGAATGGGAAAGACTAGAGATCTCTTCAAGATAGAGATACCAAGGGAACATTTCATCCAAAGATAGGCTCAATAAAGGAAAGATATGGTAGGAACCTAACAGAAGCAGAAGATATTAAGAAGAGGTGGCAAGAATACACAAAGGAATTGTACAAAAAAAAAAAAAAAAATCTTCATGACCCAGATAATCATAATGGTGTGATCACTCACCTAGAGCCAGACATTCTGGAATATGAAGTTAAGTGGGCCATAGGAAGCATCACTATGAACAAAGCTAGTGGAGGTGATGGAATTCCAGTTGAGCTCTTTCAAATCCTGAAAGATGATGCTGTGAAAGTGCTGCACTCAATATGCCAGCAAATTTGGAAAACTCAGCAGTGGCCACAGGACTGGGAAAGGTCAGTTTTCATTCCAATCCTAAAGGAAGGCAATGCCAAAGAATGCTCAAACTACTGCACAATTGCAGTCATCTCACATACTAGTAAAGTAATGCTCAAAATTCTCCAAGCCAGGCTTCAGCAATACGCAAATCGTGAAATTCCAGATGTTCAAGTTGGTTTTAGAAAAGGCAAAGGAACCAGAGACCAAATTGCCAACATCTGCTAGATCATGGAAAAAGAAAGAGAGTTCCAGAAAAACATCTATTTCTCCTTTATTGACTATGCCAAAGCCTTTGACTGTGTGGATCACAATTAACTGTGGAAAATTCTGAAAGAGATGGAAATACCAGACTACCTGATCTGCCTCTTGAGAAACCTGTATGCAGGTGAGGCAGCAACAGTTAGAACTGGACATGGAACAACAGACTGGTTCCAAATAGGAAAAGGAACATATCAAGGCTGTATATCGTCACCTTGTTTATTTAACTTATATGCAGAGTACATCATGAGAAACACTGGGCTGGAGGAAGCACATGTTAGGTCAGGGATCTCAGGGTAGAATATAGAACATGACAAAACAATCTAACTTTATTACAAATGTATGAAACAACTTCATTAGAAGGTGGAAGGAAATGTGTTTACCTATTTAAGTTTGGGAACTTCTGGAATCTATGAGACTAAAGGCAAAAAAAGCTGTCTATAAACTCTAGTTGGCTATTTTCCACCAGTTCCATTCTTTTGGGGTTAACAGTTCTGAGGTTGGAATACTTGGGATGGCAGATTGTGGGAATCAGATTTCTTGCCTCCCAAATGTTGCTAGGGGTAAAGAACATGCCTACAATGTGGAGACATAAGAAAGATGGGTTCAATCCTTTGATCAGGAAGATCCCATGGAGAAGGAAATAGTAACCTTCTCCTTCCCTGGAGAATCCCATAGACAGAGGAGCCAGGCAGGCTCCAGTCCAAAGGATTGCAAAGAGTCACACATGACTGAGTGACTAAGCATACATTATAAATTAGACTTGGAGACATTAGTATCAATTTATGTTTATATACAGATGTTTACATATATAAATATTTATAAATATGTTTCTATACATGCATTAGCACATACACATATATTTGCTAATTCTGTCAGCTGAGATGGCCTGCAAGCAATGACACCCCTGTAACAATAAGCACAACAAGTTCTATAGAGAAATGGGTGATTCTAAGATAGATGCAGTAAATACCCAAGATGAGCCTAAAGCTTCTTTAAGTAACAAAAAGTAAAGAAGTACTTAAAGACAAAACAAAATAAAACAAACAAAAAGTACAACACATTGGCATGTAAAAGGGACACAGGAACCAACACAAAGAGATCCCAATAGCTAACACTTCAGCCATTTGAGAAATAAAATAAAGTGATCTTGACTCATATAACCCAAAATATAAAATAAATATTAATGACTCAATACTGATATAGTCTATTTCTGCTTTATTGACTATGCCAAAGCCTTTGACTGTCTGAATCACAATAAACTGTGAAAAATTATTAAAGAGATGGGTATACCAGACCACCTGACCTACCTCTTGAGAAATCTGTATGCAGGTCAAGAAACAACAGATAGAACTGGACATGGAAAAACAGACCAGTTCCAAATAGGAAAAGGAGTACGTCAAGGCTGTACATTGTTACTCTACTTATTTAACTTATATGCAGAGTATATCTTGAGAAACACTGGGCTAGAGGAAGCACAAGCTGGAATCAAGATTGCCAGAAGAAATATCAATAACCTCAGATATGCAGATGACACCACCCTTATGGCAGAAAGTGAAGAAGAACTAAAGAGACTCTTAATGAAAGTGAAAGAGGAGAGTCAAAAAGTTAACTTATCGCTCATCATTCAGAAAACTGAGATCATGGCATCCGGTCCCATTACTTCATGGGAAATAGATGAGGAAACAGTGGAAAAAGTGGCTGATTTTATGGGGGGGAGGGGGGAGGGGCTCCAAAATCACTGCAGAAGTAACTGCAGCCATGAAATTAAAAACCACATATTCCTTGGAAGGAAAGTTATGACCAACATAGATAACATATTTAAAGGCAGAGACATTACTTTGCTGACAAAGGTCCATCTTGTCAGGCTATTGTTTTTCCAGTGGTCATGTATGGATTTAAGAGTTGGACTATAAAGAAAGCTGAGTGCTGACTAATTGATACTGTTGAACTGTGGTGTTGGAGAAGACTCTTGAGAGCCCCTTGGACTGCAAGGAGATCCAACCAGTCCATCCTAAAGGAGATCAGTCCTGGGTGTTCATTGGAAGGACTGATGTTGAGGCTGAAACTCCAATACTGTGGCCACCTGATGTGAAGAGCTGACTCACTGGAAAAGACCCTGATGCTGGGAATGATTGAGGGCAGGAGAAAAAAGGGTTGACAGAGGATGAGATGGTTGGATGGCATCACCGACTCCATGGACAAGGGATTGGGTGGACTCCAGGAGCTGGTGAAGGACAGGGAGGCCTGGCATGCTGCAGTTCATGGAGTCACAAAGAGTCAGGCACTACTGAACAACTGAACTGAACTGACTGATATAAATAAATTTTTGAATAAACAAATAAATGGGGGAGAATAGATAATCCATGAGTATATATCCTACCCTCAAAGCAGAGAAGTGTAACTCTCCATTCCTTAAGAAGGGGCTACACATAATGACTCCTTCCCAAACATAAAATATAGAAAGTGGAAAAAGACTAACTTAACTGCAGAGAAACCTGAAAAACATTGCCTCAGCCTAGCGATCAAAATCAGAATCAATAGTGTTAAGTCCTGTTGATAGAATGTAACCTTAATATGATATAATAATAATGGCAGTTTGCCTCCGGGGTCTTCCTGCCAAAAATATGTAACTCCATCATACTGGAAGGAAAAACATCAGACAAATCCCAGCTGACAGGCATTCCAAAAGGTAGCTGATCAGTCTTCTTTAAAACTGCCAAGGTTATTAAAGGCAAACAAAGTCCGAGAAAACATCTTCAGCCAAGTGGAGTCTGAAGGAACATTACAACTAAAATTAATGTGCTATCTTGAATGAGAGTATGTAATAGAGAAAGGATATTAGGAAAAATTAAGGAAATTTTAATTGGATATGGACTTTAATAATAATACATTAATATTGTTCACTAATTGTGACAAATGTTCCATACTGGAAATAGAGTATCAATTTTCTAGTAATTCTAATATATTCTAAACATTTATCTAAAATTTTATGTCCTCTTGATGAAAGTAAAAGTGGAGAGTGAAAAAGTTTGCTTAAAGCTCAACATTCAGAAAATGAAGATCACGGCATCAGGTCTCATCACTTCATGGGAAATAGATGGGGAAACAGTGAAAACAGTGTCAGACTTTATTTTGGGGGGCTCCAAAATCACTGCAGATGGTGATTGCAGCCATGAAATTAAAAGACGCTGACTCCTTGGAAGAAAAGCTATGATCAGCCTAGACAGCATATTTAAAAGCAAAGACATCATTTTGCCAGCAAAGGTCAATCTAGTCAAAGCTACAGTTTTTCCACTGGTCATGTATGGATGTGAGAGTTGGACTGTGAAGAAGGCTGAGCACCGAAGAATTGATGCTTTTGAACTGTGGTGTTGGAGAAGACTCTTGACAGTCCCTTGGACTGCAAGATCCAACCAGTCCATCCTAAAGGAGATCAATCTTGAATATTACTGGAAGCATAGATGCCAAAGCTGAAATTCCAATACTTC
>SJYC01101609.1:0-19188 GCA_006408675.1 Madoqua kirkii
AACTTCAAGAGAATTTATAACATGTATAATTTATTTCACTAAACTCGTTAAATATAAGTACATTCTTTTGGTATAATTCTCAAAGCAAGTAGAAAAAACATATTTATTTATGGATGTGTGGGTGTATATACCATGTTACAAATGAACGGTGAGTCAGTAAGACAGGATAACCTCACATTTTGTATCTTTCGGGACTCACTATTTATAAAAAAGTGTTATTTACTATAAAATGATTAAGTAGTAAAAATAGAAGAAGAAACAGAAGAAACACTATAAAACCAACATTAAGGAAAAACAATATAAGGAACAATCCTTTACTCTTTTTGTATGTGTGTTGCAATTGTTCTTTTCACAGATGTTAAATAATGACATAATTTGAATTCTGATATAAATAATATTATGTAAATTTCTAGAGTTGGTAAAGAACTTTTTTTTTCAGGTAACTTTGATTAGGCTTCTAGCAAAATAATGAACCTCTCTACAACTTCCTGACAAGTTTCCTGCAAAGAAAACTCATCACATATTTTAATCATTATTGCTATTAGAATGTTATTTCACATATTCCTGATTTTATCAATATTCAACTTTCCCAGACTGTTCTTATCTTTGCCTTTTGAAGCAATTTCAAACTGCCTACGGTGGACTTTGCTCTATGGATTGCCACTAGGCAGCTACTGGATGTCATAAGACTTGTGGATCTAAATAAAGAAGGAGTGCATGCTTCTGGACCAAGGGTCGGCTGTCCCTGACATCCTAATAGGCTATGGCAGGACAAGTTCCTTTCGGCAGTTTGAGACAGTTCTCTGAGGTGAGGATATCATGGCCCCAAGAACTGCAATGGCAGATTAAGGAGCCTCTAAGGCAGAGACAGCATGATCAAGGTCATCTGCTAAGCACAGCTAGGAGAGCCGTCTTTGCAAACAGCTAACATGGCTTTGCTACTATCTTTCTTGGATCTACTGTTAGGGACAGAGCTCCTCTTCAGAGGAATATCAAGACTCTCCTCCTTGGGCTGAACCAGGTAAAGCATTGTTTGAAGGAGATCAAACCATTCAGTCCTAAAGGAAATCAACCTTGAATGTTCATTGGAAGGACTAATGCAAAGTTTGAATACTTTCTGGCCACCTGATGTGGAGAGCTGACTCACTGGAAAAGATCCTGATGCTGGGAAAGATTAAAGGCAGGAGAAGGGTACGACAGAGGATGAGATGGTTGGATGGCACCACTGAATCAACAGACATGAGTTTGAGCAAATTCCAGGAGATGGTGAAGGACAGAGAGGCCTGGTGTGCTGTAGTCTATGAGCTCACAAAGAGTCAGATATGACTCAGTGACTGAACAACACAAGGGATTAAAGGCAGGGATGCTTATATTCTTGCCTCTTCCCAGACTCCAGAGGAGATGGCTATCATCCTTCAACAATGCTGCAAACCAGCAGCCTTGTAGTGTATGCTGCTCACAGCAGCTCCTTATGAAGGTGCCTCCCACAGAGGAAGACGGAGTCCAAACTCCTGAGGAGGTGACATGGAAGAGTCAGTTAGAGGAGGCAGAAAGAGAACCTTGGAGTAGAGCCCTGATGCCATTTAGAGATAAAAAGGCAGCATGATATCACTACAGGGCTTCCCTGGTGGCTCAGACAGTAAAGAATCTGCCTGCAATGCAGGAGTCCTGGGCTTGACTCCTAGACCAGGAAGAACCCCTGGAGAAGGGAAGGGCAATCCACTCCAGTATTCTGCCTGTAGAATTCCATGGACAGAGGAGCCTGGCTGGCTACAGTCCATGGGGTTACAAAGAGCTGGACATGGCTAAGTGACTAACAAACATCATTACAGGGGGACTGGGATCACTTATCTTCCTTGCTGGTTACCACACACAAAGTAATTAAAACAGAAAAGGCAGAAAGGCCAAGAAAGAGAGGCCAATTCTCCCTTGAAGAGAAAATATGTCTTCCATTTCACCCTGAGTTCCAGTCTGCCCTGAAGGATCCATGCAAGAACCAGATGAGAAATTGGTCTCTACCTTTGACACATCTGGTCTCATGTGGGCAGAAAATAATCATCAATTTTACAGGTGGTGAACACCATGCACCAAAGGGGCCACAGTATCACTCTGCTGACTGAACAGATGGAACAAATCAAAGTCCTTCCCTTTTCTGATTGCTCCTCCAAGCTTTCCCCACTAAAAAGGGCAGATTGACTGCGACCAAGCTTGAAAATCTTAGTTTGCATCTTATAGGATTCTGGGTGCTGGGAATGATTTATCACTGGCTCCATATTCAAACACTATAGAACAACATACATTTTAGATGATAAAATAACTTGGGACCAGGAATGAGTTGTTTCATAAATGAGACAAAAAGATGGCTTCAGTAATTGACTCCTAGTTTACTTATTTCTTCATTGCAGGCTGTGACTCATTTGCTCAAAAACCATCTAGTGCCAAACTAAAATATTTGCACATTCAATTACTTTAAAGAGAGCCCAAACAAGCAGATTTTTAGCCATTTGGAGCTTGCCTACTTTGCATACTCATAAAACCTCACATCTACCAACACATAGGATAAGACCAAACCATAAAAACCCCAAACCACTGTTGCCCTCCTGCAGCCCTCTGACATGCCATCACTAGACATATAAGTCCTCTGTCTCTCCTGGGAGTTCTCTTGTTCTCTTCCTTTTCTGAGGAACAACCTCACAAGAGCCTCTGGACAGACTCCTGCTGTGAAGGGCCTTCCTACCCCCACAAAATACAAACCTCTCAAAATGTCACCTCATAGTCGTATCTTTTTGTTTGATCAGCCCCAAAATTCATCAAATTTCCTATTAATATGCCTGTGCATGTTAATTAAAGCTGAAATGCCTCTATGAATATAAGATGAAACAGAATTCTGAACAAGAAACATTGTCAAGGATAAAGAGGGACATTACAGTATGAAAAAGTAGTTATCTAAGATCATTTGAAAATCCTCAATGCACATACATGTAAAAGCTGAGCTTCAAAATACATGAAAGAAATCTGATAGAATAAAAAGGGAAAATGAAAGAAATATCTACAAACATAATTGGAGACTTCAATATTCTTCTTTCAGGAATTGAGCAAAAGAATAGATGGAAAATCAGTAAGGGATAGGATACCTAAAAAAACCTATCTACAAACTTCAAAATTGTATAGCCCACATAAAAACAGAAGAAATTCTTAATAGGTGCATATGAAATGTGCACTAAGGTAGGCAAGTTTTCTGGGTTATAGAACAACTCCTAGATTTTTAGAAATAGAAGTCATACAAAGGACTTTCTCAGAAAACAATGTATGAAACTAAAATCAATAACAGAAAGCTATCTGGAAACCCTATCATATATTTAGCAAATGATCAACACATTTCTATGTAGGCACATGCCAAAGAGGAGAGGAAATGTACAGGAAATTTTTTAAATGTTGTATTGAATGAAAAGGAAAAAGACACATCAAAGTTTATTGAATGTGGCTACAGCAGTGGTTATCAGGGAAAATATATTATTAAATGCTTATATAATTCAATAGAATAATCTACTTAACCATTGCATTATATATTCAGTTATCAACACAAAAGATAGGGTTTTTGCATGTAATTAGATCATGTTACATAGCTGACTCTCCATCTCACACAGAGTAAAATTCATAAAGTTAATCCTGGTCTTCAAGGCTCTATATGATATGGCACCATAAAACATACATCTCTGACCTCATTTGCTCTCACCTGGGACTTGTGCTCTAGCACAAATATTCTTGCTCTTTCTCAAAAACAAAAATACTCTGTCTCCAGTTCTTTGCAATTTTATTTTGATTTGGCAGTCATACTTTGCTTTTGATGGATACATAGCTTAGCCTCTCTATTCATTAGAGCTCTATGCCTTTCTTCTCTAAGGAGGTTTCTTTAGCCATCCTGTGTGAAATACCATGTTCATGTTCCATAGACTTATGTTTTGCCAAAAGTTTTACTTTCATTTTAAGTTCAAAGGATTCATTAACAAAATAAATTACTTATTACACACAAATTAACAATTTTGATGTTTTTAAATAGAAGATTATTTGACTTAATTTCAATATACAGTCATTAAAAGAAAAGAAAAAGGAACAATAGAAAGAAGTAACAGCATATACATGACCAAATTGAGCAGACAACCTACATGCAGGCTTGAAGAGCACTGGGAAGTCCCTTGTTAACAGCAACCTGAAGTCCCAATTAGGAAAGGGTCCTTGGGTGGTGCATCCGTTCTATGGGTGAGACTTCAAATTGTGGTTTGGGTAGTTCCTGCTAGTCCCAGGCCACAAACTGATATCATCATCAGTCTGGGCACAAAAAATGCAGTGCTTTTAACTTTTATATTGCTATTTGTTTCACCTGTGAATCATAAGACTTCTTAGACCCCAGGGGTTGGCCAGACCTTCAGGGGCTCAAGAATTCTAAGATCCACTCTCTTTCTTATCTCAAGTGCTGCTTGACTTGCTGTTATTGCAGGCAGGCATGGAATCCAGGCAGTGTGTAGGCAGGTCAGAAGCTGGTCAGAGCCCTGTTCTTCTGCTTCTGAAGCCTGAATGAGACTTCCTCCATATTTTAATTCCCTAATAACTTGAACACAATAGCAGTTGTTGCTCACTTAACAGGGAGCATGGAGGTATGACAGTGGTATGACTCTCCATCACATCTTTGCTCAGAATCTCAGGCTGAGTGTATCTAGGCTACAATTTTCATATAGCTTCCAAGGTTACCGGGGTCATCACCATCCATGCTAGTCAGATGACGAGCATTGGAAAAAAAAGGAGTAAGCAGTTTTTTATTTCAATTTGTATTTTTATGCTATACATGTCACTTCTGACCACATTTCAGTGAATAAAAATCCATCATATAATTAACCTCAACTGGAAGCTGCCTAGAGCAGTACATCTACTTTCTCAGGTAATAAGAGTACAATGTTTATTTTGGTGAAAAATGAGAAGTCTCTATTAAACCGTGCCTTATTTTTTCTTATAGTATTCACAAGCTCCTTCCACACTGGCTTCTATTTGTTTTCTTCCTGTCTGACTAGCCTGAACAAAATGGAAGTGTCTTAAGAACAGGTACTTTGGGTATTTTTCACTTCTGCTGAGAAATGATGAGAAATGCTTCATTATTTGCATATTGTTTGAATACAGAACTTTTACAATAAAATTATGGACCTAGTGAATGGAAGTGTAAATAATTAGCAACACTAAAGATCTATTAAAATCTTCTTAGGAAACAGAAGGTGAATGATGAAATTGTTCTTAATTTTGAGGCACATTAGGTATATTCTATCATTCTTATTTCTTATGAATAAGCATGCATAGTAAGAGTCATAGCACTTTATCCAATGTGAGACATTTACATATACTTCTTGCTCTTTACTCTTGTTCAGTTCAGTTCAGTTGCTCAGTCATGTCCAACTGTTTGCAGCCCCATGGGCTGCAGCACACCAAGCCTCCCTGTCCAACACCAACTCCTGGAGTTTACCCAAACTCACATCCATTGAGTTGGTGATGCTATCCAACCATCTCATCCTCTGTCAATCCCTTCTCCTCCTGAACTCAATCTTTCCCAGCATCAAGGTCTTTCCAAATGAGTCAGCTCTTTGCATCAGGTGACCAAAGTATTGGAGTTCCACCTTCAACATCAGTCCCTTCAATGGACACCCAGGACTGATCTCATTTAGGATGGACTGGTTGGATCTCCTTGCAGTCCAAGGGACTCTCTAGAGTCTTCTCCAACACCACAGTTCAAAAGCATCAATTCTTCAGCACTCATCTTTCTTTATAGTCCAACTCTCACATCCATACATGACTACTGTAAAAACCATAAACTTGACTAGCTGGGCTTTTGTTGACAATGTCTCTCCTTTTTAATATGCTACCTAGGTTGGTCATAACTTTTCTTCCAAGGAGGAACCATCTTTTAATTTCATGGCTACAATCACCATCTGCAGTGATTTTGGAGCCCAGAAAAATAAAGTCAGCCACTGTTTCCACTGTTTCCCCATCTATTTGCCATGAAGTGAAGGGATCGGATGCCATGATCTTCATTTTCTGAATGTTGAGCTTTAAGCCAACTTTTTCACTCTCCACTTTTACTTTCATCAAAAGCCTCTTTAGTTCTTCTTCATTTTCTCCCATAAGGGTGGTGTCTTCTGCATATCTGAGGTTATTGATACTTCTCCCAGCAATCTTAATTCCAGCTTGTGCTTCCTCCAGCCCAATGTTTCCCACGATGTACTTGGCATATAAGTTAAATAAGCAGGGTGACAATATACAGCCTTGACGTACTCGTTTTCTTATTTGGAACCAGTCTGTTGTTTCACATCCAGTTCAAACTGTTGCTTCCTGAGCTGCATACAGGTTTCTCAAGAGGCAGGTCAGGTGGTCTGATATGCCCATCTCTTTCAGAATTTTCCACAGTTTATTGTGATTCACACAGTCAAAGGCTTTGGCATAGTCAATAAAACAGAAAATAGATGACAGACAGGTCATGGTGGACAGGTCTGACAGAATGTGGTCCACTGGAGAAGGGAATGAAGGTATGGAGCCAAAGCAAAAACAACACCCAGTTGTGGATGGGACTGGTGATAGAGGAAGAGTTTGATGCTGTAAAGAACTATATTGCATAGTTAGAACTATATTGCATGGAATGTTAGGTCCATGAATCAAGGCAAATTGGAAGTGGTTGAACAGATGACAAGAGTGAACATTGACATTCTAGGAACCAGCTAACTAAGATGGACTGGAATGGGTGAATTTAACTCTGATGACCATTACAGCTACTACTGTGGGCAGGAATCCCTTAGAAGAAATGGAGTAACCATCATAGTCGACAAAGCAGTCCGAAATGCACTACTTGGATACAATCTAAAAAAATGACAGATTGATCTCTATTCTTCTCCAAGGCAAACCATTCCATATCATGGTAATCCAAGTCTATGCCCCGACCAGTAATGCTGAAGAAGCTGAAGTTGAACAGTTCTATGAAGATCTACAAGACCTTCTAGAAATAATATATAAAAAAGATGTCCTTTTCATTATAGGGGACTGGAATGCAAAAGTAAGAAGTCAAGAAACACCTGGAGTAACAGGCAAATTTGGCCTTGGAGTACAGAAAGAAGTAGGGCAAAGGCTAATAGAGTTCTGCCAAGAGAATGCACTGGTCATAACAAACAGCTTCTTTACTCTTGTAAGAAAGAAAAAGGTTTTCCTTGACCCTCTTAGTGTTCCTGATTGGGTCTGAGAGTTAAACTGACAAAGCCAGATCAGGAGAAAAGCATATAAGTTTATGTAAGATAAATTTTATGTAACATCAGAAAATTAATAGAGAGATAAAGACGCAAAGAAACAGATATGTGTATTTTTATGCTAGGTTTGATGAGCCTGGGCAGTGGTAGAAGAATGAGATAGGTTGAGTAGTATGGAGGAATTGCAGTAAACTTGGAGAAACTAAGCAAGCCTACTTGTTAGGATTCTTTCTGGCATCCTTTGGTCTTCTGGGATATGGATGCTCCTTCCTTCTGAGTATAGAGAGGATGCCCCTCACAAGAAGGTTTTATGACCTGTTTCAGGAAAGAAGAAGAAAAGAAGGCTGGTGACATTCCTTCTTCTACTGTTTTCTCAAACTCTTTGAGCTTTAAAATATTCAAAACACCAGTGTCATATTTCGAGGCAGCAGGTCCTGAACCACATCACTGTCAAATATTCAGAACTGGGAAAAAAAAATTCCAGAGAAGTCTTAAAACCAGAATTAAAATCATTCTAGATATTTTTGGTAGTAAAATCAAGTTTTCCACAAATAAGGATAGTCCTCTCAATCTCTCTCTATCATAGTAGAAAATAAAAGTACCACTTCATGGGTGACAGTAACTAGGTGTTGTGGCACAGGCAGGCAAAGAATGGGGACATAAAGCATGGCCCGTTCTTCCAGCATCAAAGCAAGCAGAGAACCATCTTTATCTGCCTCTGCTGTCATCTACTTTGGTCATATGGTCTTCTTTTCTGTGTCTAATCTCTCTCTCTCCCCATACAAAGAGATATTTGATTTCATGTAGTTCACATTCAGGTAATACAAGATAATCTCCTCTTCAGATCCTTAACTTAATCATACCTGATAAATCTCTTTTTTGCCATATAAGTTTACATTCACGTGTGTTAGATATTAGGATTTCAATATATTGGGGGACAGGTATTATTCAAACTCTCACACTGCTAAAGATATTTTTAGAATTATTAGCCTGTGTTTAACCCAATAAGTTAAATTTGAGTCTGTTCTTCAAGTCTCACATAGTGCCAATCTGATTAATTTGAGATGATCAAAATTAACAAATTTCCTGAATCTCAAGGATTGCTCTAAATAGGATTTATTTATTTTTCAAAAAAGGTCTATTAGCTTCAAGCACCACTTAATTACCCTGAAATTCATGTCTGAAACTGGTGAGTTGAACTGATTTCTCTCTAGGGAATGAGTGCTCAGTCTATCAGTCAAGTCTGAGCCTTTGCAACTCCATGGACTATAGTCCACAAGGATTATAGTCATCCTCTGTCCACAGGATTTTCCAAGCAAGAACACTGGAGCAACTTGTCATTTCCTCCTCCAGGGGGGCTTCCTGACCCAGAAATAGAACCCAGTTTCCTACATCTCCTGTACTGAAGGCAGATTATTTACCGCTGAGCCACCTAGGAAGCCCTAACTTTAGAAAAGAATAAGATAAAAGCTTGCTAATAATTTTTCTACATTCTAGAAAACAATTAGCCATCATGGTTACATTCATTAACCAAGTGATAAAATAATACTGGAGAAAATATTACCAGCTTTTCCTCCTTGATCATTAAGAGAAAATTATTTGAGGGTCTTTATTTTGCACTTTAAAATTAAATGTCATTTCACTTTGTGCAGGAAGAAATACTGCCAGGAAGGTGAAAATCTGTAAAAGTTTAGAAAATATGTGTGGTTTACTACACATGCCATCAAGATTTTTTAAGACTCATAAGAAAAAATATACTTGCTAATAATTTTTCTACATTCTAGAAAACAATTAGCCATCATGGTTACATTCATTAACCAAGTGATAAAATAATACTGGAGAAAATATTACCAGCTTTTCCTCCTTGATCATTAAGAGAAAATTATTTGAGGGTCTTTATTTTGCACTTTAAAATTAAATGTCATTTCACTTTGTGCAGGAAGAAATACTGCCAGGAAGGTGAAAATCTGTAAAAGTTTAGAAAATATGTGTGGTTTACACACATGCCATCAAGATTTTTTAAGACTCATAAGAAAAAATATAGTGCTACATGAATCACCTCAGTTAGCACAATTGAATATTTTGAGTGCCTAATAAGACATTTGAACACTTTTCACTGATTTAATACCTTTTAGACTAGCCATTGATGTTTTAATTAGCAATGTGGAGAGAAATTTTAAAAATGAATATGAAGTTATGCTAAACATAAATCAAACTGCTACCAGCTATGTAATCACCCTTATATACACTACATAACATATAAATATATAAAGAAAACATCTACATGCATAGGATCAATAATGTGAACTTCCTGGAGTACACAGCCTTGTATAATCGTATAATCTGTATACTATATCTGTAGTAGTGGTTTGTACTGTGTGGAACATGGTGTAACAAAGTAAATTGCTACAGCAACGCACCTTGCTATAGACGATAAACAGACAACACTCTTTTTTAATTTCAAAACACATTCCTTTTGCTTCCAAGATCTTGGTAAAATTCCAACAGGGCAAGTATAGCAAATCATCACCTTAGGAAAGAACATACATATTTTTATTTCACAGAATTATCTCTTCTTTCTGAAAGTGGCTTGGAAATGAATTGAATCATTTTGTATCATTATCCATTCTCTATTACATAAATTTGAAAAATGTATTATTTCATTATTATAGAAATGTACCACAAATTCTGCAACAAATATTTTCTCAGTTAAGCATCAAATGAAAATAAATTTACTCTGAGGCAAAAATAATTCAATGGAAAGAATTTATATCTATATCTATCTATTTTTTCAATCACTCACTCATGTGCTCCTCTTTGTGACCTGATGGACTTCAGCTCACCAGGCTTCCCTGTCCTTCACCATCTCCCAGTGCTTTCTCAAACTCATGTCCATTGAGTTAGTGATGCCATCCAATCATCTTATCCTCTGTTGTCCCCTTCCCCTCCTGCCTTCAGTCCTTCCTAGCATCAGGGTCTTTTCCAATGAGTCAACTCTTTGCATGAGGTGGCCAAAGTATTGGAGCTTCAGCTTCAGCATCAGTCTTTCCAATGAATATTCAAGATTGATTTCCTTTAGAACTGACTGGCTTGATCTCCTTACAGTCCACACATTATATGAGATTTCAGTACTGATACCCCCTTTTGGAGTTATTTCAGCATTGGGAAAACACTTGAAAATTCTCACAATATCTTGAAGAAGAACAGTTCATTTGTGCCCAGGTAAGGACTGGCTGTGCTACAAGCACCAGTTATCAGAGGCAATTTGCTTTTGTTCATTCATGTATTGAATATATGGTCATATTTATTAAATTACTTCTGTGAACCAAACATTGTCCCCAGAACTGAGAATATCTCCATGAAAAACAAACAAACAAGAATTCCAGAAAATGGTAGCTAGAGATCACATCTTATGTTGTATCAGAGAGGATAGAGAAGGGATATTAGTAGATCAATGAAATAAAAGATAATGTATTAGAAAGGGTAACCATCATGAAGGAAAATATAGCAGAACAGGACAAAAAGGAGAATAAGAAACTCATGCATGAGGGAGGAATGCTGCAATATTTTAAAAGGAGAAATAGCAGGCCTTAAGGAAATATCACTTTGTCAAGTGTTACAAAAGGAAAAAAGAGTAACCTTTACATACATCTGGGAAAAGTGCATTTAGTTCAAAGGGTCTCGGGTAGCCCATGTTGGAACAGAAAAAGATAAAGAAGTGATGAGGGTTAACCAGGTTGGAGCTACAAGAAAATAAGAGCAGTACTAAAAAACTGAAGTTATGTACAAGGGGGTGAGACAATGTTATGGTTTCCTATAGAACTTATCTGGACAAAAGAGGGAGTTAAATATATAAGGGGGCTGAAGGAGCATGAAATTTTGGTAGGATTAATGAATTAGCATCCCTGTGGGGCCGAATGATGTCAGAACCTTGTGTCAGGTGGGGCTAGCTTAATAAGAAAGGATGTGGTGGTCAGAGAGCAGAATAATTGGAACTGACTGCATGGAGAGGTTCTAGATAGTGGACGGGGAATTCAGTGAAGACTGGCTGAGGTAGGTGGGAAGACACAAACAAGAATAGAGAAAGAAGTTCAAAGAAATATAGGCCAGGGTGTTAGTGTCTGACTCTTTGCAACCCTAAGGACTGTAGCCCACCAGGCCCCTCTGTCTATGGAATTTTCCAAGCAAGAACACTGGAATGGGTTGCCATTTGCTTCTCCAGGGGATCTTCCCGACCCAGGGATTGAACCTATATCTCCTGCATTGGGAGGATGATTCTTTACCTCTCAGCCTCAGGGAAGCCCCAAAAGATATTACCTCTGAATAAGAAAACAGTTAAAAACTGACAAAAGATGTATAGAGATGTCACAAAAGAAGATATATGAATAGCTAAAAAGTACCCGAAATATGGTCAACATCAAAGTCGTCTGGTAAATATAAATTAAGAAAAACATGATATCACCACCTATACATGAGAAGGGCTCATTTAAAAAAAAAAAAAATTAAATGACAATGTATGAGATTCTCACACATTGCTAGTGATTCAACCACCTTGGAAACTGTTAATATTTTCTTAGAAAGTTAGAATACACTAACTATATGACACAAGAATTGCATTCCTAAACATTTTGAAATATGGGAAAATTTTTTACACGTTAAAACAAAAAAAAAAAAAAATTAAATGACAATGTATGAGATTCTCACACATTGCTAGTGATTCAACCACCTTGGAAACTGTTAATATTTTCTTAGAAAGTTAGAATACACTAACTATATGACACAAGAATTGCATTCCTAAACATTTTGAAATATGGGAAAATTTTTTACACGTTAAAACTTAAACAGGAATGTTTATAGACGCTTTGCTCATGATACTTCCAACCTGGAAAGAACCTAAAAGTCTACCAAAAGGTGAATGAATAAAGAAATTTTTGCTTATTCAAACAATGAAATACTGCACAATAATGAGACGTGAAAACAGAAACAAAAAAATAAATAAAAGCTTACTAACATAGAAAAGAAAATGAACAAATCTTAAAAGTATTATGTTAATCAAAGGAAGCCAAAAATAAATACTTCATAATTTCATTTATACAATATTCTCAAACAGGCAAAACCAATCTATAGTGACAGAAAAATGGTTGCCCAGCGTAAGAGATAGGTATATTTCTGAAAAGAGTGGTAAAGAACTTCCTGGAGTGATGGAAATGTTTGACAATTGTTTCTTGTGATGATTTATCTTCTATCAAAATTTATTCAGCTGTACGTTATTAATGGATTCCTCTTATAAATTAATTATATCTTGAGAATATTGATTCTTAAAAACCTAACCCTTCAGAAAACATAAGAAAAATGCAAACACAATAAAACTATAGATACACAAATGAGGAAAATGTTTGCCAGGAAATGTATGTAGCCAATTTCACAAAAATACTGTAAGGATTCAGTACAGTTTATTTCAGTCGCTCAGTCGTGTCTGGCTCTTTGCGACCCCATAAATCGCAGCGTGCTAGGCCTCCCTGTCCATCACCAACTCCCGGAGTTCACTCAGACTCACTTCCATCGAGTCAGTGATGCCATCCAGCCATCTCATCCTCTGTCGTCCCCTGCTCCTCCTGCCCCCAATCCCTACCAGCATCAGAGTCCTTTCCAGTGAGTCAACTCTTCGCATGAGGTAACCTGAGTACTGGAGTTTCAGCTTTAGCATCATTCCTTCCAAAGAAACCTCAGGGCTGATCTCCTTCAGAATGGACTGATTGGATCTCCTTGCAATCTAAGGGACTCTCAAGCATCTTCTCCAACACCACAGTTGAAAAGCACCAATTCTTCAGCGCTCAGCCTTCTGCATAGTCCAACTCTCACATCCATACATGACCACAAGAAAAACCATAGCCTTGACCAGATGGACCTTAGTCGGCAAAGTAATGTCTCTACTTTCGAATATGCTATCTAGGTTGGTCATAACTTTTCTTCCAAGGAGTAAGCATCTTTTTATTCCATGGCTGCAATCACCATCTGCAGTGATTTTAGAGCCCCCCAAAATGAAGTCTGACACTGTTTCCACCGTTTCCCCATCTATTTCCCATGAAGTGATGGGACCAGATGCCATGATCTTCGTTTTCTGAATGGTCTTCATTTTCTGAATGTTGAGTTTTAAGCCAACTTTTTCACTCTCCTCTTTCACTTTCATCAAGAGGCTTTTTAGCTCCTCTTCACTTTCTGCTATAAGGGTGGTGTCATCTGCATATCTGAGGTTATTGATATTTCTCCCAGCAATCTTGATTCCAGCTTGTCTTTCTTCCAGTCCAGCGTTTCTCATGATGTACTCTGCATATAAGTTAAATAAGCAAGGTGACAATATACAGCCTTGATATACTTCTTTTCCTATTTGGAACCAGTCTGTTGTTCCATGTCCAGTTCTAACTGTTGCTTCCTGATCTGCATACAGATTTCTCAAGAGGCAAGTCAGGTAGTCTGGGATTCCCATCTCTTTCAGAATTGTCCACAGTTTATTGTAATCCACACAGTCAAAGGCTTTGACATAGTCAATAAAGAAGAAAGAGTTGTTTTTCTGGAATTCTCTTGCTTTTTCCATGATCCAGTGGATGCTGGCAATTTGATCTCTGGTTCCTCTGCCTTTTCTAAAACCAGTTTGAACATCAGGAAACTTATGGTTCACATATTGCTGAAGCCTGGTTTGGAGAATTTTGAGCATTACTAGCGTGTGAGATGAGGTGCAATTGTGTGGCAGTTTGAGCATTTTTTGGCATTGCCTTTCTTTGGAACTGGAATGAAAACTGACCTTTTCCAGTCCTGTGGCTACTGCTGAGTTTTCCAAATTTGCTGGTATATTGAGTGCCGCACTTTCGCAGCATCGTCTTTCAGGATTTGAAACAGCTCAACTAGAATTTCATCACCTCCACTAGCTTTGTCATAGCTATGCTTTCCAAGGCCCACTAGACTTCACATTCTAGGATGTCTGGTCTCCCCAAGTCAGTAGGTGCCCAATATGCTACTGGAGATCAGTGGAGAAATAACTCCAGAAAGAATGAAGGGATGGAGCCAAAGCAAAAACAATACCCAGTTGTGCATGTGACTGGTGATAGAAGCAAGATCTGATGCTGTAAAGAGCAATATTGCATAGGAACCTGGAATATCAGGTCCTTGATTCATGGTTATTGTGTAGATTATGAGCTAAAACATCAACAACAGATGACAATATAAATAGATTTGTTTTTTATAAAATTATTATGTTTTATTGGAGTACAGTTGACTTCCAATGTTGTGTGTCTCAGGTGCACAGCAAAGTGCTTTAATTATACACGTTTGCATATCTGAATGCTCAGTTGCTTAGTCATGTCCGACTCTTTTCAACTCCAAGGACTGTAATCAGTCAGGCTACTCTGTCCGTGGGTTTTCCCAGGCAAGAATACTAGTGTGAGTTGCCATTTCCCACTCCAGATGATATATATATATAAATATATATATATATATATTATTTTTCAAATTATTTCCCAATATACACACTGCTGCTGCTGCTATTGCTGCTAAGTCGCTACAGTCATGTTGACTCTGTGTGACCCAATAAACGGCAGCCCACCAGGCTCCGCCATCCATGGGATTCTCCAGGCAAGAACACTGGAGTGGGTTGCCATTTCCTTCTCCAACGCATGAAAGTGAAAAGTGTACTATATATAAAATAGACCTATTGTATAAGACCTACTAGGCTTCCCAGGTGCACTAGTGGTAAAGAACCCTCTGCCAATGTAGGAGATGCAAAAGACGGTGGTTTGATTCCTGGATTGAAAAGATCCCCTGGAGAAAGAAATTGTAATCCTCTCCAGTATTCTTGCCTGGAAAATTCCACAGAGTAAACTGGAGAGCTACAGTCCATGCGGCTATGCGGCTAAAAAGAGTCAGACATGACTAAATGACTGAACACATGGGACCTACTAGAAACAGTATACAGAGTGTTCAGTAAAGTTCCCTTTACTCTAAAACAGATCATATATAGTAAGTCTATATGGAAGCAGTGACAGATTTTATTTTCCTGGGCTCCAAAATCACTGGATGGTGAGAGCAGACACATAATTAAAGTATGCTTGCTCCTCGGAAGGAAAGTTATGATAAACCTAGACAGCATTATTACAAAGCAGAGATATCACTTTGCCAACAAAGGTCCATATATTAAAAGCTTTGGTTTTTCTAGCAGTCATGTACAGATGTGAGAGGTGGACTCTAAAGAAGACTGAGTGCCAAAGAATTGATGCTTTCAAACTATGTTGCCGGAGAAGACTCTTGAGAGTTCTTTAGACTGCAAGATCAAACCAGTCAATCCTAAAGGAATGCAACCCTGAACATTCATTAGAAAAACTAATTCTGTAGCAAAGGCAATCTTGAGAAAGAAGAATGGAACTGGACGAATCAACCTGCCTGACTTCAGGCTCTACTACAAAGTCACAGTATGGTTCTGGCACAAAGACAGAAATATAGATCAATGGAACAAAATAGAAAGCCCAGAGATAAATCCACACACCTATGGACACCTTATCTTTGACAAAGGAAGCAAGAATATACAATGGAGAAAAGACAATCTCTTTAACAAATGGTGCTGGGAAAACTGGTCAACCACTTGTAAAAGAATGAAACTAGATCACTTTCTAACACCACACACAAAAATAAACTCAAAATGGGTTAAAGATCTAAATGTAAGACCAGAAACTATAAAACTCCTAGAGGAGAACATAGGCAAAACACTCTCCGACATAAATCACAGCAGGATCCTCTATAATCCACCTCCCAGAATACTGGAAATAAAAACAAAAATAAACAAATGGGATTTAATTAAAGTTAAAAGCTTCTGCACAACAAAGGAAACTATAAGTAAGGTGAAAAGACAGCCTTCTGAATGGGAGAAAACAATAGGAAATGAAGCAACTGACAAACAACTAATCACAAAAATATACAAGCAACATATGCAGCTCAACTCCAGAAAAATAAACGATCCAATCAATAAATGGGCCAAATAGCTAAATAGACATTTCTCTGAAGAAGACATACAGATGGCTAACAAACACATGAAAAGATGCTCAACATCACTCTTTATCAGAGAACTGCAAATCAAGACCACGATGAGGTATCATTTCACACCAGTCAGAATGGCTGCAATCCAAATCTACAAGCAATAAATGCTGGAGAGGGTGTGGAGTAAAGGGAACCTTCTTACACTGTTGGTGGGAATGCAAACTAGTATAGCCACTATGGAAAAGAGTGTGTTCAGTACAATTCAGTCACTCAGAAGTGTCCAACTCTTTGCGATCCCATGAATCGCAGCACTCCAGGCTTCCCTGTTCATCACCGTCTCTTGGAGTTCACTCAGACTCACATCCATCGAGTTCGTAATGCCATCCAGCCATCTCATCCTTGGTCGACCCCTTCTCCTCCTGTCCCCAAGCCCTCTCAACATCAGAGTCTTTTCCAATGAGTCAACTCTTGGCATGAGGTGGCCAAAGTACTGGAGCTTCAGCTTTAACAGCATTCCTTCCAAAGAAATCCCAGGGCTGATCTCCTGCAGAATGGACTGATTGGATCTTCTTGCAGTCCAAGGGACTCTGAAGAGTCTTCTCCAACACCACAGTCCAAAAGCATCAATTCTGCCATCAGCCTTCTTCACAGTCCAACTCTTACATCCATACATGACCACTGGAAAACACATAGCCTTGACTAGATGGACCATAGTCGACAAAGTAATGTCTCTGCTTTTGAATATACTATCTAGGTTGGTCATAACTTTTCTTCCAAGGGGTAAGCGTCTTTTAATTTCATGGCTGCAGTCACCATCTGCAGTGATTTTGGAGCCCGGAAATATAAAGTCTGACACTGTTTCCACTGTTTCCCCATCTATTTCCCATGAAGTTATGGAACCGGATGCCATGTAGATTCCTTAAGAAATTGCAAATAGTACTGCCTTATGACCCAGCAACCCCACTGTTGGGCATACACACCAAGGAAACCAGAATTGAAAGAGACACATATACCCCAATGTTCATTGCAGCATTGCTTATAATAGCCAGGACATGGAGACAACCTAGATGTCCATCAGCAGATGAATGAATAAGAAAGCTGTGGTACATATACACAATGGAGCATTACTCAGCCCTTGAAAAGAATAAATTTGAATCAGTTCTAATGAGAAGGATGAAACTGGAGCCGATTATACAAAGTGAAGTAAGCCAGAAAGAAAAACACCAGTTCAGTATACTGACACATATATATGGAATTTAGAAAGATAGTAATGATGACCCTGTATGTGAGACAACAAAAGAGACACAGATGTATAGAATGAACTTTTGGACTCTGAGGGAGAGGGAGAGGGTGGGATGATCTGGGAGAATGGCATTGAAACATGTATATTATCATGTAAGAAATGAAGCGCCAGTCTATGTTCGATACAGGATACTGGAAGCTTGGGGCTGGTGCACAGGAATGATCCCGAGAGATGATATGGGGTGGGGGGTGGGAGGGGGTTTCAGGACTGGGAGCTCATGTACACCTGCGGCTGATTCATGTCAATGTATGGCAAAATCAATACAGTATTGCAAAGTAGAATAAAGTAAAAAATAATGATAGTAAATAAAATTAAAAATAAAGTTAAAAAAAAAAAAGAACTAATTCTGAAACTGAAGCTCCAATACTTTGGCCATCTGATGTGAAGAGCTGACTCATTGGAAAGGACCCTGATGCTGAGAAAGATTGAAGGCAAAGGAGAAAGGATCAGCAGAGGATGGGATGGTTATATAGTATCACTGACCCAATGGACATGAATTTGAGAAAACTCTGGGAAATAGTAGAGGACAGCATAGCCTGGCATGCTGCAGACCATGGGGTTGCAAAGACTCAGACACTACTTCGTGACTGAACAACAAAAACATTTTATATATAGTAGCCTGTATATGTTAATCCCAACCTCCTAATTTATCTTCCCCTCTACCTTTCCCCTTTGGTAACCCTGTTTGTTTTTTAGGTCTGTAAGTCAATTTCCTAGGACAAAGTTTCATAGCATTGTACAGGGGGCTGTGATCAAAACCATTCCCAAGAAAAAGAAATGCAAAAAAGCAAAATGGTTGTCTAAGGAGGCTTACAAATTGTGAGAAAAGAAGAGAAGCTAAAGGCAAAGGAGAAAAGGAAAGATACATCCATCTGAATGCAGACTTCCAACGAATAGGAAGCAAAGATAAGATAGCCTTCCTAAGTGCCGAATGCATAAAAATAGAGGAAAACAATAGTATGGGAAAACTGAGAGATCTCTTCAAAACAATTAGAGATACCAAGGGAACATTTCAGACAAAGATGGGAACAATAAAGGACAGAAACTATATGGACCTAAAGAAGCTGAAGATATTAAAAAGAGATTGAAAGAATGCACAGAAGAACTATAACCCCCCCCCCCCAAATCTTAGTGTCCCAGATAACCACGATGACTTCCAACGAATAGGAAGCAAAGATAAGATAGCCTTCCTAAGTGCCGAATGCATAAAAATAGAGGAAAACAATAGTATGGGAAAACTGAGAGATCTCTTCAAAACAATTAGAGATACCAAGGGAACATTTCAGACAAAGATGGGAACAATAAAGGACAGAAACTATATGGACCTAAAGAAGCTGAAGATATTAAAAAGAGATTGAAAGAATGCACAGAAGAACTATAACCCCCCCCCCCCAAATCTTAGTGTCCCAGATAACCACGATGGTGTGATCACTCATCTAGAACCAGACATCTTGGATTGTGAAGTCAAGTGGGCTTTAGGAATTATGACTATGAACAAAGCTAGTGGAGGTGATGGAATTCCAGCTGAGCTATCTCAAATCCTAAAAGGTGATGCTGTGAACGTGCTGCGCTCAATATGCCAGCAAA
>SJYC01101610.1:0-11722 GCA_006408675.1 Madoqua kirkii
CCCTCCTGTGCCTACACAGCCATAGCTCCTGGGTTTCTTCTCCTGGCTGCCCACCCTGGCCTCCGGTGTGGGTGGCTCCTCCCAGCTGCCTTGGGCTCGAGGTGGCTCTTCAGGGTCACTGCCCCTGGCCTCGGATGCGAGGTATCTCCTCCCTGCCACCCCTGACCTCAGTCACATGGTGTCTCGGCCCTGTTGTCACTGACCTCGGATGTGGGGTGTCTCCTTCCAGCAGCCATCCCAACCTCGGATGCAGGGTAGATCCTCCCAGCGGCCACTGACCTGGAATACAGGGGAGCTCCTCTCGGTCATTACTGTGCCATTGTAGCCTGGCACTCTAGGCCGCTGCCCCGACCTTGGACGTGGAGTAGCTCCTCTGGGCCGCGCTTAGTGCACCGGCCGGCTCTCGCAGCTGCCTGTGCTTAGTGCGCTGGCCAGCTGTGCTTCCGTAGAGGCAGATGCAAATACTTCTGTTGTTCATTTATTGGCAATGCTCTTGGTAAGTGCCAACTTGTAGCTGAGAAAATCATCAAATCAATTAAAAGATAAAGCTAAACTTTTTCTTGATGATACGTTCTTCTCATCATACACCTCTGCTTTAAACTGCTGAAATTTTTACTACCAACCTACCAGAAGTTCTGCTATAATAAGCGTGCAAGACATTGAATGTTTACTATATTCACAGTATTATACTAGGGATTTCCCTAGTGGCCCAGTGGTTAAGACTTTGCCTTCTAACGCAGAGGGTGTAGATTCAGTCCTTAGTCAAAGAGTTAAGATCTCACATGCCTCAGGGCCAAAAAACCAAAACATAAAATGAAAATAATATTGTAACAAACTGAACAAAGAATTTAAAATGGTCCATATTAAAAAAAAAAACTTGAAAAAGCTAAGTATTATGATATGTCTTAATACAGATTAGTATAACTAATACTTAATCTTCTAAATAGGTTTTACCATCATCATTTTCCAAATGAGAAACTGAGTGAAATGTTAAGTAGCTTTTCTGACTCAAAGAGCTAGGAAATGCAGAGCCAGTGTAGGGGAAAAAAAAATTGCCCCACCAAATTGATTTTTTGGCATGTAGATTATTTTGAGCTGAAATCAAAAAAACAATCAAGGCCTTAAAGACTCAGGAATAACCTTTGACTTTCCCCCTAGCTGCAGAAAGAATGTAGATAGAAGACCCATTCAAGAAAGGGAGCATTCTCCATAGGTAACTATTGTATGAGCAAGGTGCAATTGAGAGAGAGGAACCTAGCAAAGATCATTTATTAAAATTCTTTTTGTGTCCCATTGTCTCTACCTGACCCAGTAAACATTTGTTTACTAAACATTTATTTTTCCATCTCCATATTAATGTTCATAAAATTATTGGGGCCTCATTTTGAACTTAAGTGGGCTCTCTTTTGGCCAATACAACATGGCAGAAGCAACGCTATATAGTTTCTGGGACCACCTTCAATCTTTTGGAGCTTCCAGAAGAGGAACGCAATTGACACAGAAAAGAATTTTAATAAATGCTCTTTGCTAGGTTTCTCACTGTTGATTGTACCCCCCTTCCTCATATATTTTCTTGTCTTTAGCTGTAGGTGATATTTAAAGTGAGGAATATTAGTCATTTAGGTGAGTTACTCAGTTTTCCTAGGGCTCTCTCAGGTATACATGTTACTAAGCTTTTGTCTGATATTTCTCCTGTTGGGCTATTTTATGTCTATCTAATTCTTAGACTAGCCAGGAAAAACTAAAAGTGTAGGACAAAATTCTTCCCTAATACCAGGATATTAAACATAGACCCATCTAGCTACAAAAGAAACCTTAACAGCCTCATCAAACATTCTCTTCTCTGGTTAACCTATCTTTTCAGCTCTCAAACCTTCAGGGACCTGCAGCCACTGTTTTCCTACTTACAATATGAAGATTATTTTAAATATGTTATCAAAACTCTACCTTCCATATATGTATGTTGTGTCTGATTTAAAATGTTCATAAAGTTATTTGGCTCTCATTTTGAAAATAAGTGTGCTCTCCTTTGGCCAATAGAACATGATAGAAGTAGTGATGTACCAGTTTCTGGAACCACCTTCTGTCTTTTGAAGCCTCTCTTTGGGAGTTATGAATTAACACAAACAATCACAAAATACCCCACGACCGTCATCCCAAACAAGTCATCAGAAGGCATTCCATTCAATAATTCCAACTGAGTCCAGACTTCCTGATATTCCTGAAGCCCAGGCTTGAGACATATTATTAAAGCTATCTTGGACCCTCCATCTGAATGTGGAATTCCACCAAGTGACCTAAGTTTAGAACTTAAAGTTAAAATGAAATAGAAAACCACCTAGCTAAGCTCTATCCACTGACATCCACAGTTGTGAGATATCATAAACTCAACTTGATTTGGTTGAGAAGCTTGAGCTCTATGCTATAGTGGTATAATACTTTTGAAAGATATCCCTGGGATAGTTAATTTTGCATGGGGAAGGAAAATAATTTACTGAAATGGTCAGTTAATACAGGTTCTTATTAAGAGTTTGTGATCCTTCTTCATCGTTCCAAAAATAATGGTTAGTGATATCACATTATTCCCATACATTTAACAAAGACCCTTAGGAAATTTCGTTTCTTAATATTTTTTGTTGCGCTTTTTAGTTTTGCTTTGTTTTTAATACATTTAGACTCTTGAAAAGGGTTCGAATATGGAGACTTCAGTTAAAGAATAGCTCCAAAATTCCTTATAGGAGACAATCAAGGCAAAAGAATACAAAGGAAGAAAAATGGAACGAAACATTATACAGTGGGATACTTCCCACATTTTATGATGAGTTTCTGCATTTCTTTACAACAGGCAATTTGCATTAAATGATGTCATTTCTGCCCAAAATATAGTCTCAGATACAAATAGTGAGCCAATTATTCAAAATTTTGTGTATTTTCATGTGATTTTTAGCAGTTAATTTTTATCAGTTAATTTTAACTTTTTTATGAAAGGCATTCATTGGCAACCACATTAATTTTAGCAATTTTATCTTTAAGTAATATTTTTAAGATTGAAAGTATTTGTTTCTTCATATTAAAAATATAGTAGGAAAATTTTTCACTGACATACTTCCATTGCTTTTGCAGACTTATTTCTTAAGTTCTATTACAATGTATAAAATGTGCAAGAAGGGAAGAAAAATCAAGGGAAAGTCAGAGCTTCAGAAATCCCATCTGTGCTAAAATATTTAGAATGTCAGTTGTAATGAGCCAAAGTCAAAGTAATTAAGTACAAATGGAGTAAATCAGAACTGTTCATTATCAGTATGTTACTTCCCACACAAACTTTCTTTAGATCTGCTTTAAATTTTCTATTTATGTATAGTTTATGAAATTGTAATTTCTGATTTCTCAGTTTCCATTAGACACATATTCAGGTGCAGAATTATTACATTTAAGGAGAATTTATGCAAAATGTATTAAAATGAAAGAGATTCATAATTTATTCAAAATAATAATTATTTTATTATTTTAATAAAATTAAAATAGGTTCTGGCATCAATTCCAGTGTGTCAGGGGTGGGGCTGGAATTGAGGGGATAGAAGATTTCCCCACATCAAAAAAACAATTCTCAGGACTGCAGCTGGTGATATTATGCTCTAACTCAATCCTGACACTATTATATAGAATGAGATCAGAAAGGGGAAGTTCTCATGCCCTGGAGCAGAGGAAGAAGAAAAACTCCTCTTCTCCCTGGCAAGGACTCAGAAAATAAAAAGTCATGGACTCTGTTCACTGTCCACTCTCAACTTCCTTTGTTGTTGTTGGTTAATCACTCAGGCTCAGTAATGTCTGACTCTTTTGCAACCCCGTGGAATGTAGCGTGCTAGGCTCCTCTGTCCATGGAATTTCCCAGGCAAGAATATTTGAGTGGGTTGTCATTTCCTCCTTCAGGGGATCTTCCTGAACCAGGGATGGAACCTCTGTCTCCTGCATAGGCAGGTGAGTTCTTTACTGCTGAGCTGCCGGGCTTCCCCAAACCTGCTTTCCTCCTCCATAAAAGTGTTCTCATTCTCTTTCCCTGAGGGAACTTGCAAATTTCTATTCTTTACTGATCTCAAATGAATCCATCTTTGCTGGAGAAATATCCAGTAGTCTGTTGGCTTCAGATCAACATTTTGGTGGTTCATACAAGAACAAAGAAGACTCCTGAGGATTCCAACTCTGCTGAGCAAACAAGTGAGGTATCACAGTCCAACTCTTTGTCACTCACTAGTTTTCTCATGGAGGCTGAAGTTTGAAGGTTTGTCATCCTACTGGATTCTATCCCTTGCAAACGTTTTCCATTTGAAGCTCTACGGGCTTTATTTGGGATCTATTTATAGTTTTTGTCCTTCCAGTTAAAGCCTTTTTTTAATGCTGGCAGGTTTCCCAGGTGGTGCCAGTGGTAAAGAACCTGCCTCCAGATGCAACAGACATAAGAGAAGTGGGTTCAGTCCCTGGGTTGGGAAGATCCTCTGGAAGAACTCATGGCAACTCACTCCAGTATTCTCACCTGGAGAATCCCATGGACAGAGGGGCCTGGCAGGCTACAGTAGATAGAGTAGCAAAGAGTCAGATACAACTGAAGCTGCTTAGCATGCATTTGCAATTTCTGATTTGGCACTTCTGTCAGATTTGAGATCAGACTGTTTCAGTGAAATAGCTAGCCTTCACCTATTCTCTTCAGATCATGGGCTGCTTCTCCTGAAGGTGGCTAGGTTTCGACCCATTCTTTCAGAAGTGGGGCTGTTTTTCTGAAACAGTGCCAGGGTCTCTTGAAATACTGGCAAAAAAAAAAAAAAACCCTCCCCTGATACCAAGCTGCCTCTTTAAGATTGACTGAGGTTGGCTCACAAGCTATTTGCATTGTCATCAGTGCAATAAACTATATAAGCTGCCTGAAAGTTGTTCTTTACTCTAGAGGAAAAGTCTTTAGAAAATGAGATCCCAGTTATCTAAGTATTTTGAAGGCGCCCCAAATTTACAGGGACTCCAGCCAACTTTATAGTATTTAAAAACCACAGCCTTCCTCTTGTGCTTTTCTAACTAAAGGGACTGACCTGACCAAAGGCAATTTAGAATATCAGTGGCCATTATGGGGACTTTTTGAAGTCTCCAAATTTAATTTCTTTAAAACTGAATTAGATTGAAATAGCTCAAAAATGTCTAGGACTGAGTAGAATGCTTATTTCAATTGGTATTTTAGGGCTAAGAAATGTAATCAGAAGTCTAAAATTGCCCCTCTGTAAAATAAGATTTCAAGATTAACTGGAACAAGCAGATGATTAAAGATAAATCAAATGGCTTCAAAGCCTCAGGTTCTTCTACCAGGCTTCTTTGTCTCAGGCTCCAACTTCGACACCATTTTGTCTTTATTCCTGGGCTCCTCAAGGCCAGACTCTGCCTCCAATGTCATCTTCTCCCTTCCCTTCTCTACTGCCTACACTTCTACTGTATGATCAAATTCCCCATGCTAATTCCATCACGAAACTTTCTCTTTCCTCCAAAACTTTTCCCACACCATTTTCCTCTGAACTTGTCAGAACCTGTCCCTTTAAAATTAAGACTTCTGAGGATACAGAGGCTAAACAAACTCTGAATTTTTTATACTGCCTGAATTACAGCTGAAGTATGAACCATGGTCAAAAACTTTCCCAAAAGAACAAAAGATTTTCACAGACTTGCTGAGGAATTTAATCATTTGAACTTAACCTGGTTTCCTGACTTATATAATTCATGTGCTTCTCGGTGAAGGCTAGGCCAAACAGTGAATGAAAATTCCCAATTACGAAAGTCCTCAACACTTTCTAGAGTTACAGCTGAGAGACCAGCACACTAACTTTTTATATGATTGGGCTTGGGCAATCACCAGGTAGCTTCATAGAACAAGTCCTAAGCTTCTCCAAAGACTGATTGGAACAGAATTCAGGCTTGTACATAATAGTCTGATGAACCTGTTCATGAATATTACAATTGACTTCAGATTCAGTTGTTGATTCCACTCAAGTGGCTTTTAACTCTGTGTTTATTAATGGGCTGGACCAGGTCCTTTACTCTCTAGTTAAAAGGGCCAGGTTGAAATGTGAAAATATGTCCACACCAGATTTAGTTAACCTGGCAAATCAGCCTTCCTGTAGTGTAAGTAAGCAATCTCTAAGGAAGACCAGCAAAATTCTTAATCTTCAACTCCAGCAATTGAAGTCTTCTAGATGAAACCTTTGACATCTTTTAATCAGCTGTGATGGTACCAGAGCTGATTCTGAAAACACTGATCACTTGTCCCTATCTAATCAGGTGCTACTTTCCTTATGAGAAAAATCATCAACTGACATTGACAAATTTTACAGCACACTTACCATCAAAATTCAAATAGGCCCCTTAAAAACTCTTCTAAGAATTAATCAATACCCTGTAAGTAAAGAAGGCCTTCAAGACATAAAGCTGATTATAGAAAATTACAAAGTTCAAGCTCTCATTGTCCCTTTTAACCCCTGTGATGCTCCCATTTTACCAATGAGAAAACCTAAGGACTGAGGGTGGAAATTTGTCCAGGTTCTCAGTAATAAACAATATTGGCTATCACATTGATACTTGGTTGTTCTAATCCTAATATATTGTTATCATCCAATCTTATTGAAAGTAAATTATTCACTGTAATTGATTTTTGCAGTGCATTCTTTGGTATTCCACTTGGTGAGGTTATCAGTACATTTTTATCTTAACTTGGGAAGGAAAATAATTGATCTTGACTGTAATGCCTCAGGGTTATACTGAGAGTCCTTATTTCTCATAAATCCTGAAGGCTGGTCTGGATGATGTAAAGTTCCTTAGAGAGTATGCTCTTACATGGACTTGTATTTTAGTCAAAGAAAAAAACAAAGTATTTATATTGACAGCAGATATCATTTTGGAGTAGCTTCTGATTTTGGAATGTTTTGGAAGTGACTTGGCCTCCATATTTTCACTGAAAACAAAGGTTAAAATGGTCCTGTTTCAGGAAATATTGGATGTAATACTTTTATATGCCACTCTAGCTATTATTTGAGATTCCAGGGCATTCTGCACTTAACTTTGAAAGTTAGGGGAAATCACATTGCTGATAATTCTGGAAGGATTGCGGCCTTTAAAGGTGCCAATAGCAGGCCAAATCTCTGTCCTGGTCTAAAAAGATAATTCCTCAAATAATAATTTTGAAAAATCAGCTAAAGAAGTCCAACAATGGGCCTCAGAAGAGAGAAAATAAGATTGGAAATCCAACAGTTGTTGGCTTGAGAAAAGACAAGCTCCAGTTTGGACCGTATAACATCCTGGTCCTGCCAGAGACTCAAATTCCTGTTTCTCACCACTGTACATGCATTAAGCCATTGGTTTACTGACAAAATAAAAGCCTTCATGAATCAATATTGGTGGGAAAACATTAATAAGGCTGTAAAAATTGCTTACCTCATTTGTCCAAAATACGACCTGGAGAAGCCTGTTTGTACTGTTCCCAGACACTTTAAGCTGCTTGAAGGGCCATTTGAAATCTGGCAAATGGGTTTCATACATCTTCCTTCATCCAAGGAATATAAATGTGTTTTTTGTCATGTTCAGTGTTTTCACTGGCCTAAAGACTTTCCTAATAGGCAGTCTACTAATTGCCTTTTCTGTGGCCAAAGTCCTTTTAAAGTTATAACTCAGGGAACTCAAACAGGGGCTCTGTAAAAATCCAGAGGGGTAGAATGGGGAGGGAGATGGGAAGGAGGTTCAAGACGGAGAAGACATATATATACCTATGGCTGATTCATGTTGATGTTTGACAGAAAACCACAAAATTCTATAAAGCAATTATCTTTCAATTAAAAGAATTTTTTTTTAAAAAAATTCATCCCTACCTGGGCAATTTTCCTTGAATTCCACAGTGATTGAGAAACTCATTTTACTGGCCAGGTGCTTCAACAAGTCTGAGCTCTTTGGCAGGGTTTACAACACTTTCACTGTGCCTGCCACCCTCAATCCTCTGGTTTAGTTGAATGCACTAGCATTATTAAGAATCAATTGGCAAAATTTATGGAGGTCCTCCAAATAGCTTGGCCAAAAGCACTGCCCTTGTTCCTTCCTAAATATCAGACCCACCTCTTTTAGAACTCATAAACTCTCACTCTTTGAGATAGATAAAGATACCCAATGCACTTGTCTTCTGCTTCTTTTGATTCATAAGTGATTTAAAACACACACAGAGAGAGATTCAAATAAATAAAAGCCTAATTGCTTCTATTAAAAATGACTATGTTTTGGTAGATAAGTCGTTTTACAGTGGGCCCTCCGGGACAAAGAGCTTAAGCATCAAACTTTGAAAACTGTATATTTCACCTATTGGAAAACTCCAAAAGAACTTCCTTCATTCTCATGGAAAAGATCCATATAAGTACTACTAATCAACATTTGTGTTGCCAACTCCAAGGAATAAACTCTTGGATTCATCTGACATACCATACATAAGAAAAGTTATGAAACTTGACTACACCTACACACAACCTGGTGACCTGAAAGTAAAGATTTCACTGACTATCTTTCTACCTAGAACTGAAGCAGACAACGTAAAAATGAGATAGGTTTCTTAAGATAACCAATCAGGCCTGTTAGAAACGTGTTACCGAACCTTTGATGATGTTATAATACTTCAGATGATCTCCAGTGTTTATGATCTTGTAATATATAAACTTTAGATTTAAAAAATGCTTGAGAATTCTCCCTCCTACTCCTCCTTGTTACTCAAATATAACCCTATTAGGTTTTCAAGCTGTACATTTCCCCTCCAATGTAGACATTATACCCAGGAGAGCAAGGCGATCTAACCAGTCAACCCTAAAGGAAATTAACCTTGAATGTTCATTGGAAGGACTGATGATGAAGCTGAAGCTCCAGTTCAAATACTTTGGCCACCTGATAGGAAGTGCCAACTCATTGGAAAAGATCCTGATGCTGGGAAAGATTGAAGTCAGAAGGAGAAGGGGATGGCAGAGGATAAGATGGTAGGATGGCATCACTGACTCAATGGACATGAGTCTGAGCAAACTCTGGGAGATAGTGAAGGACATGGAGTCTGGCACGCTGTAGTCCATGCGGTCACAAAGAATCAGACATGACTAAATGACTGAACAACAACAAATACACAGGAAAGGACTTTCTTAACATTGAGGGGAAAAAAGCTGTTAAAACTAGAAAACTCCACCCTTGATTAATCAGAATGCTTTCAGAGAAACAGCTTGGTCAAAAGAGGGAAATGTAAAACTGAACAAATAGAAATCTAATTAAGAAAATTTGAGAGACCAGAATGGGGAACTCTCACACTCTGTAACAATAGCTGAGCCCAGCAGGAAGAAGAAGATTCCTCTTTTTTCCCCAGGAAGAACTCAGCCAATGAAAAGCCATGGGCGCTTTGTTTATATCACCTTCCCAACTTCATTTTCATCTCTGTAAAAAGTGTTCTTTTTCCCTTGTCACGGGAGAGATTTGCACATACCTCACAATGGTTGTAGATCCTGAATTGCAATTCTCTGTTGATCCCAAATAAACTCATCTTTGCTGAAGAAATATGTGGCAGTCTATTTTTTTCAGGTCAACAGTATCTACCCACATAGCATCATATTCCACAAGTTAAGGGTTCAGTCCTACAAGACTGTCCCCTACTTCCTCCCACCTCTACTTCAATGACAATCACAAGCTCAGGTTGTTGCCTCTGCTTATTATTGATTGGCTTATAAATCAGAGACCTCCAAGACTTCTTCCTTGAATTTGATTACCTTGCTATAGCTCTTATAGAACTCAGAGAATCATTTTATTATTAGTTTGCCAGTTTATTATAAAATGATGTAGCTAACAATTGGGCTTCCCAGGGTGCACTCGTGGTAAAGAAACTGCCTGCCAATGCAGGAGACTAAGAGAAAAGCGCTCAATCCCTGGGTAAGGAAGACTGCCTGGAGGAGGGCATGGCAATCTACTCCAGTATTCTTGCCTGGAGAATCCCATGGACAAAGGAGCCTGGCAGACTACAGTAATGGGATGCAAGAGTCAGATGCAACTTAGCGACTAAACCACCTCCACTACACAAACTCCAGGGAAAAAAAAGACATTAGGGCAGATAGAAACATAAAACAAACAAAAAAACCTTTTATCAATATTTACTGATAGACATGTATATTTTTAGATTTAAGGCAAGTACTTTTTGCTTACAATTATATTTTATATTTTCAAGAAATGCCCAATTATAATTTACATGTAGAAAAATGATGGGAAGGCCTAACTGTCTATCATCATAGAAAAAAATATTTGTAAGTCCACATAGATTTGTTTTGTTTGGTTTTGTATAGCATACTATTAAAGAGAAAAACCACAGATCCAGAATGCATCACTCATGCTACACTTCATGATACCAAATCGAGATTTAATATCCAACCTAGCTGCAGTTTTGACCTTGTCCAGAAAAAATAATGTGTGTATATTTGTGCTCAATAGCTGTCATGTCCGACTCTGTGACCCCATGGACTGTAGCTCCCTAGGCTCCTCTGTCTGTGGGATTTTCCAAGCAAGAATATTAGGGTAGGTTGCCATTTCCTCTCCAAGAGATCTTCTTGACCCAAGGATCAAACTCTCTCTTGCGTATCTTGTGTTGGCAGGTGGATTCTTTACCACTGTGCCATTGGAGAAGCCAGAAATAATCATGTTAACCAACTATTTGAGGAATTCTAAAAGGAGGCAATCTTCATGATAAAATCCATGCCATCCTTCCCCAACTCACCACCCCCAAAGATGCCCTGGCCTAAAAATAATTGTTTCTTTCATTTTGCTAATAGAAATCTTCCCCTACCGTTTTTCTTAAAAAACAAACAAAAACAAAATAACCCCAAACTCTCTCATTTTGTACAAGCCCTCCGAGTTTTCTTCCAGTTGCTAAATGGGATGCTGACTGCTTCATGAATCACTTGACAAAGCCAATCAGATCTTCAGATTTACTTGGTTATTTTTATTTGTAACAATAATAATTTGAATTATAGATTTTACAAGAGCATTTTTTCTTAACCAGATTAATAGTATGCATTATTTATAAGAATACTTTTTTAATATAAATTTATTTATTTTAATTGGAAGCTAATTACTTTACAATATTATATCAGTTTTACCATACGTTGACATGAATTCCCCATGAGTGTACATGTGTTCCCCCTCCTGAACTCCTTCCTCATCCTATCCCTCTGGATCATCCCAGTGCACCAGCCCTGAGCACCCGATATCATGCATCGAACCTCGACTGGCGATTCATATCACATATGACAATATACATGTTTCAATGCCATTCTCTCAAACCATCCCACCCTTGCCCTCTCCCACAGAGTCCAAAAGACTGTTCTATACATCTGTGTCTCTTTTGCTGTCTCACATACAGGGTTATTGTTACCATCTTTCTAAATTTCATGCATATGTGTTAGTATACTGTATTGGTGTTTTTCTTTCTGGCTTACTTCACTCTGAAAATCTTTCATATGAACAATTGAAATTTTTGACACTTAAAACTTATTTTGATTAGTCCAGAAGATATTACTACTTACATAAATCCTATTTTATAAATTGGTAATATTTATTGAATGAAGTGCTAAGAAGTTTTTCCTTCTATACCTTAAATTTCTAATTCAGGAATATTTTTAGAGAATGAATCTCCATCTCA
>SJYC01101612.1:0-16415 GCA_006408675.1 Madoqua kirkii
TCTATTGAGATAATCATATGTCTTTTATTTTTCAATTTGTTAGTGTGGTGAATTACATTGATTGATTTGCAGATATTGAGGAATCCTTGCATCCCTGGGATAAAGCCCACTTGGTCATGGTGTATGATCTTTCTAATGTGTTGTTGGATTTTGATTGCTAGAATTTTGTTAAGGATTTTTACATCTATGTTTATCAGTGATATTGGCCTGTAGTTTTCTTTTTTTGTGGCATCTTTGTCAGGTTTTGATATTAGGATGATATATGCCTATGGCTACAAATTATAAACTATTTGTCCTCCTATGAGAGAATTTCACCATTTTGTCAATGATCGATTTCTCCATTCAAACTAATGGGAAACAGGATGTAATATCTTATAGATGCAGCACTATTAAAGATGTTATCCCAATCTTTTAGGCGTAAATAGCCTTCCATAGGTGAGGGAAAACATTAAAATAAGAGATTTTTTTAAAATGGTATAACCATTACACTTTAAAGTGGTTACAGTATATATTAATATTTTACTTGATATTGAAATGGGTCAGCCCTCCCTGGGGCTTCCCTGGTGGCTCAGAGGTTAAGGCATCTGCCTGGAATGCAGCAGACCTGGGTTTGATCCCTGGGTCGAGAAGATCTCCTGGAGAAAGAAATGGCAACCCACTCCAGTACTCTTGCCTGGAGAATCCCATGGAGGGAGGAGCCTGGTAGGCTATAGGCCATGGGCTTGCAAAGAGTTGGACATGACTGAATGACTTCACTATTCACTGTGAAATATATGGAATCAGAATGTAACAGCTTTAGGAAACAGTTTTAACTCCATGATTTCAGTTCATTCATTCTTCAGTTTTTCTAGATCAACTGGAGATACTTATATATCACTGGAGATTGAGGGAGGGGTGTCAGGATAGCCTCGGCATTCTATGAGGATTACACAGGTCTTTCTTGATGACATAATTCATTGTTTACAAAAGCATAGTTAATCACTATTAAAGGGGTTAGTACAGCATTAAAAATGTGAGAGCTACTAGCTACATGTGGCTATTGAACACTTGAAATTGGCTAATATGATTTAAGATATGCTCTAAGTGTTAATATACATGGGATTCTAAAGATCTAGTATGAAAAAATGGAGTGTAAAATATGTCATTATTAAAAATATATTGATTACATATTTAAATAATAATTTTTGGCTAGATACTTAAATATATTATTAAAAAATAATTTGTTTCTTCCTGTTTATTTTAATATGACTACTAGGGAATCAGAAAGCCTGTATGTGTTGACTCATTGGAAAAGACTCTGATGCTGGGAGGGATTGAGGACAGGAGGAGAAGGGGACGACTGAGGATGAGATGGCTGGATGGCATCACGGACTTGATGAACGTGAGTCTGAGGGAACTCCGGGAGTTGGTGATGGAGAGGGAGGCCTGGTGTGCTGCAATTCATGGGGTTACAAAGAGTTGGACACAACTGTGTGAATGAACTGAGCTGAACTGAATGTAAGTTTCCATGTTAATCTTTCCATACATCTCACCCTATCCTCCCCTATCTCCTTGTCCATAAATCTGTTTTCTACATCTGTTTCTCCATTACTGCCCTGTAAATAAATTCTTCAGTACCATTTTTTTTAGATTCCATTATATATGCATTAGAATACAATATTTATCTTTCTCTTTCTGTCTTACTTCATTCTGTATAAGTTTCTAGGTTCTTGATTCATAGATGTGTATAAGAGACAGCAGATGCATAGTGAGCTCTGTTAAATTTTCACACATTCTTTATTTTCATCTTATTTTCCAATACTGGTTAATATATGTGGTTGCAATGAGAATTTATAACAGACTGAGCTTTCTCTTTCTAATATTCAAGCCATATATATACACATATATTTTCATATCCAGACTTAAGACATCTATTGCATACTGCATTGATTTACTTCTGGCAGAATGGAGTTAGTCTTATTAACTCATTGTGAGAAAGCTAGATATTTTTAGTATGTTGCCTTTGAAGTATTTTTTAATTAAAATATAAAAAACATAAAATTCTGCATAATAAATAATTCTAAAAATACTTCTTAAAACATTTATTATTTTTTATCTGAATGGACAGCATACTATATCTAATATAAAATAATGCATATGCATACTCATTAAAAATCATAAACTGTGCATCATTATTGTTTTTATGAAAAATATGTTGTTATTAATAGAAAGAGCTTTTATATACAAATTATAAATTATGACTTAAAAAATAATTATTTGACCTATATGGAATTTGCTAAATTAACCAGTTAACTACTGGAGCATATCATATGCTAGTCTTAAATCACACAATCACTACTTTGCCCTGTGTTCAATTGCTTCAGTTGTATCCAGCTCTTTGAGACTGTGTAGACTGTAGCCCAATAGGCTTCTCTGTTCATGGAATTCTCCAGACAAGAATACTGGAGCGAGTTGCCCTGCCCTTCTCCAGGGGATCTTCCCAATCCAGAGACTGAGCCTATGTCTCCTGGGTGTCCTGCATTGCAGGCAGATTCTTTACTCACTGAGCCACCTGGGAAGGCTACCCAAACAAATAAAATAAATTAAATAAATAAATCATAAGAAATATCACCAGGCATTTTAAGGGAAAGAAACTATAGTAACCTTCTCCAGTCTGATACAAAAATTGTAAAGTAAACAAAGACGTTTTATTTAAACTTCTTTTTTTAATTAATTTATTTTTTGTTGAAGGATAATTGCTTTATAGAATTTTGTAGTTTCTTGTCAAACCTCAATATGAATCAGCCATAGGTATACATATATCCCCTTCCTTTTGAACCTCCCTCCTGTCTCCCTCCCCATCCCACCCCTCTAGCTTGATACAGAGCCCTGTTTAAGTTTCATGAGCCAAACAGCAAATTATCATTGACTATCTATTTTTATGACCAACCTAAATAGCCTATTCAAAAGCAGAGACATTACTTTGCCGACTAAAGTCCGTCTAGTCAAGGCTATGCATTTTCCTGTGGTCATGTATGGATGTGAGAGTTGGACTATGAAGAAAGCTGAATGCTGAAGAACTGATGCTTTTGAACTGTGGTGTTGGAGAAGACTCTTGAGAGTCCCTTGAACTGCAAGGAGATTCAACCAGTCCATTCTGAAGGAGATCAGCCCTGGGATTTCTTTGGAAGGAATTATGCAAAAGCTGAAACTCCAGTTCTTTGGCCACTTCATGCGAAGAGTTGACTCATTGGAAAAGACTCTGATGCTGGGAGGGATTGGACGCAAGAGGAGAAGGGGACAACAGAGGATGAGATGGCTGGATGGCATCACGGACTTGATGAACGTGAGTCTGAGTGAACTCCGGGAGTTGGTGATGGACAGGGAGGCCTGGTGTGCTGCAATTCATGGGGTTACAAAGAGTTGGACACAACTGTGTGAATGAACTGAGCTGAACTGAATGTAAGTTTCCATGTTAATCTTTCCATACATCTCACCCTATCCTCCCCTATCTCCTTGTCCATAAATCTGTTTTCTACATCTGTTTCTCCATTACTGCCCTGTAAATAAATTCTTCAGTACCATTTTTTTTAGATTCCATTATATATGCATTAGAATACAATATTTATCTTTCTCTTTCTGTCTTACTTCATTCTGTATAAGTTTCTAGGTTCTTGATTCATCCACTTCATTAGAAATGACTCCAATGTGTTTCTTTTCAAGGCTGAGTAATATTCCATTGTGTACATATACCACAACTTCTTTATCCATTCATCTGTCAGTAGACACCTAGGTTGCTTCCATGTTCTAGCTATTGTAAATAGTGCTGCAATGAACAATGGGATACAAATAGCACCTGAATAAACTTAAAAGCTTTTGTACAGCAAAGGAAACTATAAGTAAGGTGAAAGGAACCCTCAGAATGGGAGAATATAATAGCAAATGAAATAACTGGCAAAGGATTAGTTTCCCAAATATATAAGCAGCTTATACAACTCAATACCAAAGAAACAAAACAAACAAAATTGGGCAGAAGACCTAAACAGACATTTCTCCAAGGAAGATTTACAGATGGCTAACAAACACATAAAAAGATGCTCAACATTGCTCATTATTAGAGAAATGCAAATCAAAACTACAATGAGATATCACCTCTCACTGGTCAGTATGGCCATCATCAAAAAGCCTACAAACAATAAATGCTGTAGAGGGTGTGAAGAAAAGGGAATGCTCTTGTACTTTTGGTGGGAATGTAAATTGATACAGCCACTGTGGAAAATGGTCTAGAGATTCCTTAAAAAACTAGAAATAAAACTACCATATGACCCAGAAATCCCACTCCTAGGCATATACTCTGAGAAACCAAAATTAGAAGAGACACATGTATCCCATTGTTTATTTAAACCACTTTTGATCCCTTATAGTAAATTTCCAGTCACAGGGGGGATATCCAAGTCTCATTGCACATTACAACCTACTGGTAAAGACTTTAACATCTAAGGCTATTTGGCTGGCCTGAGATGGATTCAATCAACACCTGGTCAAAGAGAGGGGCACACTTCTTTATTGTTTAAAAGTTCCTTGGTGGCTCTAATGCAAATCAGTTAGAGAACTCCTAGTCAAAGGCAAACAGAAACCTCATTATTTCCCCTCAATTTTCCACCATCTGTTACTAAAGCCTAAATCCTCTGCATTTGGAATGACCCAGTACTCTGCACCTCGCCGTGCTGATTTCATGCTGTGAAACATCATTGCTAATATGTTTATATTTTCAAAGTCTCCTTAGGTTACTGACCTGCTAATTACGTATCTCAGTTCATAATAAACCCTAATAGTTGAAAATAAGTTAATATGTGCTATCTTTCTAATTAATGAATTTTCTTTTAAATATGTACATAAGGCTGAGCTTGCTAGGTGGCTCAGACAGTAAAGAATCTGCCTGGAATGCAGGATACCAGGATTCCATTCCTGGAGCAGGAAGATTCCCTGTAATAGGAAATAGCAACTCACTCCAGTATTCATGCCTGGAGTCCCATGGAAGATCATGGAGTCACAAAGGGTCAGACACAACCAAATGACTAACACTTTCACTTTCAACATACCTAAAGCAAGAGTGAGTAACAAATTATTTAACTCTGATGGGACATTCAAACTTATTTGAGCATTTCCACACAAGGGTGATTTTAATGAAAGCTCACTGTTCTGCTGCTGCTAACAGGAAACAACATAGGAAAGAGATGGCAGAATGAATATGAAGTGAGACTAAGGGGAAATTGAAAACTCAGATAATGTATGCCTGGAGTCCCATGGAAGATCATGGAGTCACAAAGGGTCAGACACAACCAAATGACTAACACTTTCACTTTCAACATACCTAAAGCAAGAGTGAGTAACAAATTATTTAACTCTGATGGGACATTCAAACTTATTTGAGCATTTCCACACAAGGGTGATTTTAATGAAAGCTCACTGTTCTGCTGCTGCTAACAGGAAACAACATAGGAAAGAGATGGCAGAATGAATATGAAGTGAGGCTAAGGGGAATATCATGGAGGTAAACTGAAAACTCAGATAATGTAAACAAAGAATCTTGCTTGTCACTATGAGAATTTTCAAACCATGATACTACTTTATTTAAAACCATTTTGACTATTTCATGAATAGCACTGTGGTAGATAAAATTTAACAAAATGCAGTCTTTTTTCTTAAAGATTATAGAGTCTTTGCAGAAAAGCAAAGAATTTTGAAATAACCATATAAATATATAAGATAGCAGTGCTATAACTTCAAAATCTACTATGCAATCCAAAGTCAAATAAATACTGTCCAATTGACTAAGTTGATAAGATTATTTAATCACAAAAGGGGTGGACTCTTAATTTGGACAAATGTATAAAAATGTCACATAAAACTGTGGTCTTCAATTGGCAATCTCTCACAGCAATTAACCAGGATTACGGCTCAGAGTTTCCACAGCTTTTTTTCCTTTGCCTATGCTAAGACAGTGAAGTGTTTTGTTAACTCAGTTTGAATCAGTTTGCCTTGTCCCTCTGTACTGATATTATATTGTTTATTGATTTGAATTATAATATCTCTGTCTCTCTCTGGAAACCTACTAGTCAGCCTTTGAAAGTCTTATTACTGCAGCTTATTTGAAGTCAAATTCATGAAACTAAGGGTTTATTACCTGGTATTTTTATATTTACCCTATCTTGATCCTTAAAAATATACACCTGGATAAGTATATTCCCCTTTTGTAGATGAGGAAACTGGACCTTCAGTTCAGTTCAGTTCAGTTGCTCAATTGTGTCCTACTTTTTGTGACCCCATGGAGTGCAGCACGCCAGGCCTCCTTGTCCATCACCAACTCCCGAAGTTTACCCAAACTCATGTCGTTTGAGTTGGTGATGCCATACAACCATCTCATCCTGTCATCCCCTTCTCTTCCCACCTTCAATCTTTCTCATCATCAGGGTCTTTTCAAATGAGTCAACTTTTTCCATCAGGTGGCCAAAATGTTAAAGTTTCAGCTTCAATATCAGTCCTTCCAATGAACACCCAGGACTGATCTCCTTTAGAATGGACTGGCTGGATCTCTTTGCAGTCCAAGGGACTCTCAAGAGTCTCTCCAACACCACAGTTAAGAAGCATCAATTTGTCGGTGCTCAGCTTTCTTCACAGTCCAACTCTCACATCCATACATGACTACTGGAAAAACCACAGTCTTGACTAGACGGACCTTTGTTGGCAAAGTAATGTCTCTGCTTTTTAATATGCCATCTAGGTTGACCATAACTTTCCTTCCTAGGAGGAACCATATTTTAATTTCATGGCTGCAATCACCATCTGCAGTGATGTTGGAGTCCAGAGAAACAAAGTCAGCCACTGTTTCCCCATCTATTTGCCATGAAGTGATGGGACCAGATGCCATGATCTTTATTTTCTGAATGTTAAACTTTAAACCAACTTTTTCATTCTCCTCTTTCACTTGCAACAAGAGTCTCTTTAGTTCTTCACTTTCTGTCAAAAGGGTGATGTCATCTGCATATCTGAGGTTATTGGTATTTCTCCCTGCAATCCTGATTCCAGTTTGTGCTTCATCCAGCCCAGCATTTCTCATGATGCACTCTCTATCAGTTAAATAAGCAAGATGACAATATACAGCTTTGATGTACTCCTTTTCCTATTTGGAACTAGTCTGTTGTTCCAGGTCCAGTTCTAACTGTTGCTTCCTGACCTGCATACAGGTTTCTCAAGAGGCAAGTCAGGTCGTCTGGTATTCCCATCTCTTTCAGAATTTTCCACAGTTTATTGTGATCCACAATAAACTTACAGGGAACTTCCTGGAACTTACAGGGTTAAATAATTATCTCCCAGTCACACAGTTTACTAGAAGTCTGAGCCAGAATTCAAACTCAGGCAGAGTTTTGTCACATCCCAGCTGTATACTCTGTTGCCTTGACCCTCCCAGGTTTTTCTCTCAATTCTCTAATTTCAATCACAGTGTTCTTAGTTTACTTCTCATTCAGATATTTCCCACCCAGCATTCACATTTAGTTGCAAGTATGAAATAATATAACATTTTTAACTAGACATATAATTTGTGCTACAGTATTTTATTTCATTTAGACATACTATTATCTTATTATTTTCTGTAATATTATATAGATCGTGGAGCTATAGTTTCTTCCTAGTAGTTTAGTCAAAAAGAGTTGTGAAGAACTGGAAAGTGCTTCCCAGAAAATTAATTGATTAAGAGATTTGGAGCAAGGAAAGACTATCTGTTCAGGTGAAATAAATCTTATTCTTAGAGGATTTATTTGGTTTTATGTATAATCTACTGGTAGCATCTGTTTTAAAAGCAACATAGTGGTAACTATGCATGCATGCTAAGTTGCTTCAGTGGTGTCTGACTCTTTGCAACTGTATGGACTGTAGCCCACCAAGCTCCTCTTGTCCATGAGATTCTTCAGGAAAGAACATTACAGTGATTGTCATGCCCTTCTCCAGGGAATCTTCTCAACCCAGGGGTCGAACCTGGGTCTCAAGTCTCCTACATTGAGAGGTAGATTCTTAATCATTAGCACCACCCAGGAGCCACAAATAGTGACATGTTTTGCATTAGTCATTCAGTCATGTCTGAATATTTGCAACCCCATGAACTGTAGCCCGCCAAACTCCTCAGTTCATGAAATTCTCCAGGCAAGAATACTGGAGTGGGTTGCCATTTCCTTCTCCACGGGATCTTCCCAACCCAGGGATTGAACCCACATCTCTTACATCTCTTGCATTGCAGGTGGATTCTTTACAGGTCTGAGTCACCAGGGCTTGTTTAAGTATTAGCATTTATTTTCTAGCTGTGGCAGTTTTAAAACATGACTGTAAATTATCTGACACCCCTCATTAAGTGATGAAACCTATGTCAGCTACCCCTGTATCTAGGTAAGCTTGTGACTATGTCAATCAATAGATTAAGATTGAAGTGATACTATGTGACATCCTAAATGAGGCCATCCAACCTCTGCTTTCTTTAAGAGACTACTCACTCTTGGAGCCCTGTGAAAAGTCTGGCTAGGCTGAGGATGCCATACTGAAGAAGTCCCATGGAAAAACCAGGTAATCGTGCCTTGACACTGACTACAAAGAACAAGAGAGTTATGCTCAACAAGCCCTCTGCTGTTCAATTCTTCTCACTGAGGACCTAGAGATAATGAACCTCTCCCTAGAGATATTCATCCTCCCCATTACTTTCTAAACTCTTGACATTTGTGAGCATAGCACAATTATTTTATACCCCTAGGTTTTAGATGGTTTGTTACACTGTAATAGATAATTATAATATTAGCCTGTGTATTTTTGTAGTGTATATTAGGATTATCAACACAGTTGTTGCCTTATATTTGGGACTATTGTTTTTTCTTTACTTTTCTTCTTATTACCTTTATTACCATTATACTTCCAGTGGTTCTTTTCTAACTTAAGTCAGTTGAGCCCAACTCAGTTCAAATTAATTAAACTGAATTCTTGGATTTGCACACTGATTATTAAACATTTTAACTTTTAAATTACATAAAGTTTACATTTGACATCTTCCAGTCTTTCCACAAGTCCTTTAGTGCTACTCATATGGCTTACTCTTTGCAGGAAAAGTTATGACCAACCTAGATAGCATATTCAAAAGCAAAGACATTACTTTGCCAAATAAGGTCGGTCTAGTCAAGGCTATGGTTTTTTCAGTGGTCATGTATGGATGTGAGAATTAGACTGTAAAGAAGGCTGAGCGGTGAAGAATCGATGCTTTTGAGCTGTGGTGTTGGAGAAGACTCTTGAAAGTCCCTTGGACTGCAAGGAGATCCAATCTGTCCATTCTGAAGGAGATCAACCCTGGGATTTCTTTGGAAGGAATGATGCTGAAACTGAAACTTCAGTACTTTGGCCACCTCATAGGAAGAGTTGACTCACTGGAAAAGACTCTGATACTGGGAGGGATTGGACGCAAGAGGAGAAGGGGACGACAGAGGATGAGATAGCTGGATGGCATCACTGACTCGATGGATGTGAGTCTGAGTGACCTCCGAGAGTTGATGATGGACAGGGAGGCCTGGTGTGTTGCAGTTCATGGGGTCACAAAGAGTCGGACATAACTGAGCGACTGTACTGAACTGATATACCTTCTTATATGGGACAAATCAGTTTTTTCCTCTATGTCTTCTCCTCCTTCTTCCCATTCTCTTTGACCAAGTTCATCTGCCTACTTCCCACTGCTGTACACTCACTGTCTGGCTCTCACTGGATGACCTTGGCTTCTATTTCACAGAAAAAGTCATGGTCATAAGATAAGGACTCTGTCTCTCTGCCATCAAATGCAAAGTGATTGTCCTGTACAACTAACCAATCTTCATTTTCTCTCCTTCAGTTCTCTTTTCTTCTCCTCTTAGTCTTAACGTAGTGGGAAAGTAGTTTTCTTCCCATCTAAGGCTAATTCTTATTCAACATCATATTGGATAAGCTAGTGACTAAAACAGATTTGCAAGAAGGCAAAAAGAATAAATAAAGACATATAAGTTAGAATAAAAGAGAAATAAAAATGCATCTATTTGCAAAAGACATGATTTTCTACACAATCACAAAGAATCTAAAAGGGATTCCTAGAAATTCATATATGTGAAATTCATTTTATGTCTGGTTCCAAATAGGAAAAGGAGTACGTCAAAGCTGTATATTGTCACCCTGCCTATTTAAATTATATGCAGAGTATATCATGAGAAACACTGGGCTGGATGAAACACAAGCTGGAATCAAGATTGCCGGGAGAAATATCAATAAGCTCAGATATGCAGACAAGTCCACCCTTATGGCATAAAGTGAAGAATTAAAGTGCTTCTTGATGAAAGTGAAAGAGAAGAGTGAAAAAGTTGGCTAAAGCTCAACATTCAGAAAGCAAAAATCATGGCATCCAGTCCCATCACTTCATGGCAATAGATGGGGAAACAGTGGAAACAGTGTCAGATTTTACTTTGGGGGGCTTCAAAATCACTGCACATAGTGATTTCAGCCATGAAATTAAAAGACACTTAGTCCTTGGAAGGAAAGTGACCAACCTAGGCAGCATATTAAAAAGCAGGGACATTACTTTGTCAACAAAGGGCCATCTAGTCAAGACTGTGGTTTTTCCAGTAGTCATGTATGGATGTGAGAGTTGGACTGTGAAGAAAGCTGAGCACCGACAAATTGATGTTTTTGAACTGTGGTGTTGGAGAAGACTCTTGAGAGTCCCTTGGACTGCAAGGAGATCCAGCCAGTCCATTCTAAAGGAGATCAGTCCTGGGTGTTCATTGGAAGGACTGATGTTGAAGCTGAAACTCCAATACTTTGGCCACCTGATGCAAAAAGCTGACTCATTTGAAGACCCTGATACTGGTAGGGATTGGGGGCAGGAGAAGAAGGGGATGACAGAGGATGAGATGGTTGGATGGCATCACTGACTTGATGGACATGAATTTAAGTAAACTCCAGGAGTTGGTGATGGACAGGGATGCCTGGCATGCTGCAGTTCATAGAGTCACAAAGAGTCAAACGTAACTGAGCAACTGAACTGAACTGACCAGTGATATTTTAATGAAGATTTTAAAAATCCAAGCTAATAAAGCATATTAACTTGCTATATGGAGTTACTCAGCAATGACTTCTTAAGGATTAAAATATATGACCTAAAACAATTATTTTTTTTTCCTTAAAGACATTAATTTAGTTTTTTTATGAACAAAGGATAGATATCAGAATTCTTTGTAACTGCAATAAATCACTAAAATTATACAATTTGTTTTTGAGAATACTTATCATCTTAATTTTTGCAGCGTGGATCAGGTATCTAACTAAAGGCAGTATCACTCCATGAAGGCAAACATTTATAATGAATAGGTCTCAACCACGTTTTAATTCTCCTTTTTTGCACAATTTGATTTTAATATTAAAGAACAACCCTAATTTTGCTTATAAGCTTTTTATAAATTTTGCTTATAAATTGTCTCAGTGACAAATTACCAAATGTCACTGACTTTTTAAATCTCATATCAATTTTTTCATTTTATATAGTTTATTTCTTGGATCTGTCTTATGATTACATACTTGTATCCCCCCTGTTATAATTGTTTCAGTGTGATTTAGTCCCTTTTCCATTAAGGACTGAGAGTAACTTTGTGCTTAATGCTCTAAAGCATTTACTTAATATTTTAATAAAATCTTCCACCAGGTTTTGCTTAAGGATGTGAAGTGGTTAATAAATCAAATTTGCATTTGAATACCCATGTTAATAAAACACTAAAATGTTTTATTATGTTTAAAGGATTGCTTTGTAGAATATGTCCCATAAAGACATTGTCCATTCCTCTTATTAATAATATGTTTGTGAATGTCTATGTTTCTTAAGAAAAGTGAGAGTTGCTGAGTCGTGTCTGACTCTTTGCGACCCCATGGACTATACAGTCCATGGAATTCTCCAGGCCAGAATACTGGAGTGGGTAGCCTTTCCCTTTTCCAGGAGATCTTCCCAACCGGGGGATCAAACTCAGGTCTCCCGCATTACAGGTGGATTCTTTACCAGGGAGCCACAAGGGAAACCTAAAAAAAGTGTTAGTAAATAATGTTTAGTATGTGTGTCCAATTCTTTGTGACCTCATGGGCTACCTCATGAGCCTACCAGGCTCTTCTGTTCATGCATATCTTCAGACAAGATTACTGGAGTGAGCTGTCATTCCCTTCTCCAGGGGATCTTCCTGACCCCCTGAATCTAAGTTTCCTTTATTGCAGGCAGATTTGTTGCTATCTGAGCATCTTCTTATGATGATTTCAGCACTACTACACTAGATGTTTTGACTCAGACATTACTCCAGGGATCTGTGAACTTTCTTACAGGGCGTAGAAACATATAATTTTTTAAATGTAACAATACGTAAGCTATTATTAGCCCATTATAAGTAAAAGTGAATTGAAGAAGGATATATATCTTCCTAATTATATTGAAATATGCAAGATTTCAAGTGTTTTCCATGAGCTGTCAAAACTTAATTTTGTAGAGTGACTAGTCATCTATTGTGTGTTACAAGAACTGCCTCCTTAAGGGTCATTGCAATTATTAAAATGCTGTTTCCTGGAGTGGCTGAGGTCACTTTCTCTCTTTGAATGTAGCCTACTTGTTCAGGGCAGTAAGTACAATTCTCAGAGTGAGTGAGTGAGGGAAGTTGCTCAGTTGTGTCCAACTCTTTGCGACCCCATGAACTGTAGCCTATCAGGCTCCTCTATCCGTGGGATTTCACAGGCAAGAGTGCTGGAGTGGGTTGCCATTTCCTTCTCCACAATTCTCACTGTGTATATAGTATTTTTATAGACAAAGCAACCTAATTTGAAAGAAATTGTTGGATATAGGGTGACAAATAGTTCATCATGTCTATTAAATTTTTATCTTGTTGTAAGCTATAGATATGGCCTATTCACAATCATATTCTACTCAGTACCTAAAACATTTTCTTTCATAATAAATGAACCCTGAATAAAAATAGAATTGGTCCTACCTCCCACATAAAAGCACTCTACTAGCCCTGTTTTCAAAGCACATTTTTTCTGTCAATATCAGCTAAGATTAGCAACTCAAAATAGATGTTTATCTCATCAAGGAAAATATCAGCAATGGTGAAACCATATCTTTAGCTCACAGGAATAAAACAGTAAACCTCAAAGAAATGCAACACATCTATTCCTCTATCTTTTAAATTTTAAATTACAGTTAATTTTAAACTAAATACTTAAACTCTAAATGTGTTATTCTTTTGTTAAATTGGTTTTACAGAACTATGAAACATCTGTTTAGCCTACATAGAGGAAATATAACAATGTGTTATTATATTTACTCTCAATATTTTAGCAAATTAATTATGCAAATCAATACATCTTTATTGAATAACTTCTATAGGACAGACAATAATACTATTTACCACATATACAGACTATCTTCTGTAGAACTCCTGGGTGCTAGATTTGTCTCAGCAGTTTTCAGTACCTGAAAATAATTCCTATATAGAATAAATGGTGAGTTTCATGGCTAAGTACCATTCGATTAATGTAACTGATTTTGTTTCATTCTTTTCAATGATGTGATTTGTGACTTACCTCTGGCTAGTGTGAAGAATGTGACAGTATATATTTGTATAGTGATCTTGCTCTCTAGCTTTTTGTATTTATCTATTTATTTGGTCTTGTTTTTCTTACATCCTAAGCATTGTCATTCACTCAGAACCTAAAGCACCTCTAAGTTGCCTGGTTGTAATGCTATTCCTTCACTTCAAAATAGTGACATTAAAACTTTGAGACAATGTCAATGTGGAATGTATCAAGCTTGGAACCAATAGCAGGATTTGCTACCAGGAGCCCCAAGTATACAAATAGTGGAGAAGACTGGAAAACATGGGTGCAGACTCTCTTGATCATACACAACCATGTGTGTATATTCACAATAAATACAAGGGATGTTATTCCTGCATGCTGCTGGTTAGTACACATTGATGTGATCCAGGAAAGAGGCCCCTTCATGAAGTAAGTGACTAAAACCTAAAACTTCAATGACTTCATTTCCTACACTATCAAATATAAATTCCTCAGAAAAATTCTTAGTACACTTGAGGCAACTAGTTGTTTTTACCAAAACTGGTTCATCTTTATTATTAGCAATCTTTTAAATATATCATGCTCATTTATTCCACCAATTGATCTCTTTATTCATCCATTTATTTGATCAGCATATTTTAATATTTATCAGTTGTATAAGGTAAATAGGTATTTAAAAATCCTGCCATTGTACTTATAAATGTAATGTTGACAGTGCATCCTTCTTCTCCATTATTAATCAGGATAAAAAAGTTAACGTCTTGAAGAAATCAGAAATACATAATTCCCTGAGGACAGACTGATTGCAATCCTAAGTCCAAATTAAGTTAATTTCATTTTTATGCTCTTAGGATAAAAGAAGAGCTTAGAAAATGCCAGTATATCTAATTTATAAAGATTCTATAATGTTGCTACTTAGGGTGCATTTTAGTTCAAACAGCTTTGAAGCACTGGAGTGAAAGTTCATTAAAACATTACTCTGGAACACACTAATAACTCAGTGTTATCTTTGTTGTATTGAACTGCATTGGTAACCAGAACACATATTTCCAGTAAGAGGCCACAGTGTTCTTTTATGTGAAGATGTCTGAATCGTCATGTTAAGATGTTTAGAGGAATCTCAGAAAAGTAAAAAAAGAAACACACACACACGCACACATTCTAATTACCTTCAATAAATTCAAGGTAAGATGGGATCAGCTGAGTGAAATGATTATTCATGGAAGCAGCTGGAAAATTTTAAAACAGAATATAGAGCTCTGCAACTCAAGCTGGGTGCATTCTAATGACATCATCTGTAAGCATGAAAAATATCAACACCCTTCCTCCTTACAGAATCAGAATGCATTTTCATCAAGATCCCCAAGTAATCTACATGCACACTAAAGTTTGTGGAACACTGCTATAAATGCTATGGAGACTAAGACAAAGATTATTAGTCAGCCCTCCTAGCAAGGACAGATGGAACACTCACAAGAGTAATTGAAGAAATGATATTGAAGTGACATGTTATGGGCTGTTCTTGTGTCCCTCCTCTCTGAAATTTATCTCCTGAAGTCCTAACCCCTTATTACCTTAGAAAGAGTCTATATTTTGCAATAGAATTTTTAAATAGGTACTGAATTAAAATGAGTTCATTAGAGTTAGCCACAACTCAGTATGACTGGTGTCCTTACAAAAAGAAAATTTAGATACAAATGGGTAGAGAAGATATGAAAATACAAAAAAAAAAAAAAAAAAAGACCATTTACAAACCAAGGAGAGAGACATCAGAATAAAGCAACCCTGCCAAGAACTTGACATTAGACTTTTAGGCTTCAGAATTGTGAAAAAATAGAATTCTGTTGTTTGAGCCATTCAGTCTGTGGTTCTTATTCTGGCAGCCTGAGCATAATCCCCTACAAACCTATTCATGAATGTGTGAACAGAGATAAGTATGGTAGAGTACTTCAAGGCTAACAAGGCAGAAAACTGTTCCTGTTTTTAGGTCCAAAAGCAGCTATAACTACTGGAAAGATGCCCTTGTAAAAGCTACATTCTTAAGTAAAATGCAGCTGCCAAAGAATTGAAGGCTGACAGAAAAGGAGCACAGAGAACAAATATCATTTATTTCAGACCACTTATTGCTTCCATTCTTCAAAATTCTTACTCCTTCCATTGACTAAATTAAATTCACAGCCAGAGGGTAAGATGCAGTTTGTACAAATCAGCCTCCCAGGAAAAAAGGAAAGTAAACAATGATGGGAAGTAGATTGGAAGGGGAAGCAGGAATTATGCAGCAGAGTTGCTTACCTTTCTTTCTGTCGTTTTCCGTAACTTATCCCATTTTTATTGAGTAGGGATATATCCAGCTAAAAGACTTATTTTCTTAATGTCCCTCAAACCTATTTGTGCATAACCATGATTAACAACTTCTTTAGATATAAATGGACGTTGTAGGATGGAATATCAAGGCATGCTCCTTCAAAACATATAGGTAGCTGGAATATTTTCTGCCACCTATTCCTTCTTGCCAATGCCTGTGGTGCATTTAACTGATGCTCTGACAGCCATACTGAACCATGGAGTGAACTTGCATTTGGAAGTCAGTGCAAAGAGCAAATATATGGAAGGGACATGAGTCTTGATTAAACATCAAGTGTTGGGGGCCAGCATGAGGAACTCTGCCCATGACAAAGGTCATGAGGAAAGCGGCTTCGGCATACGCAAAGGCGTGACCAAGTCTCAGGAAATTCCCCTGCTCCCGATCATCTAACCCCAAAACCAGAGTCTGTCCT
>SJYC01101614.1:0-12789 GCA_006408675.1 Madoqua kirkii
ATTAAACAAAACACTATCAGCTTTTAAAAAAATTAAAAGATGAAAAATTGCTATCAGTTTGTAAGCTTAGAGAAATTTTTCATGAAAAGAATCTTGAAGGATTGGAAATATCTTTAATTAATATTAGAATAATGTTTCATCATTTGACTTATGCATAGTAATTATGAAAACACTGGAAAATTCAAAAAGGTGTTTTCTGTAAGAGTAGTAAAGTTAATAGTTACCCAAACTTGAGAAGTTGGCTAGAGAGATAAGATTTTTATTGATGTATGTTCTCTTGATAAATTTGAACAGTATGTCATTGTATTTTCAGCAGGAATGTGAGTACCATCAGGAGAGGGAGGGAACCATCTATTTTCTCTATATTGCAAGAGTTATAAAATAGGTGGCTCCAGTACTCTTGCCTGGAAAACCCCATGGACAGAGGAGCCTGGTGGTCTATAGTCCATGGCGTCACGAAGAGTCGGACATGACTGAGCGACTTCACTTTCACTTTTCACTTTCATGCATTGGAGAAGGAAATGGCAACCACTCCAGTGTTCTTGCCTGGAGAATCCCAGGGATGGCAGAGCCTGGAGGGCTGCCATCTATGGGGTCACACAGTGTTGGACACAACTGAAGTGACTTAGCCAAATGTATGAAAGAAATTAGAGTTAATGGACAGACTAATGATGTAAATGAAAAGGTGAGCAAGTGAAATAACAAAGTCAAAGTGAAAGTTGAGAGTGAAAAAGTTGGCTTAAAGCTCAACATTCAGAAAACTAAGATCATGACATCTGGTCCCATCACTTCATGGGAAATAGATGGGGAAACAGTGGAAACAGTGTCAGACTTTTTTTTTTCTAGGCTCCAAAATCACTGCAGATGGTGACTGCAGCCATGAAATTAAAAGACGCTTACTCCTTGGAAGAAAAGTTATGAGCAACCTAGATACTATATCAAAATACAGAGACATTTCTTTGCCAACTAAGGTCCATCTAGTTATGACTATGGTTTTTCCTGTGGTCATGTATGGATGTGAGAGTTGGACTGTGAAGAAGGCTGAGTGCCGAAGAATAGATGCTTTTGAACTGTGGTGTTGGAGAAGACTCTTGAGAGTCCCTTGGACTGCAAGGAGATCCAACCAGTCCATTCTGAAGGAGATCAGCCTTGGGACTTCTTTGGAAGGAATGATGCTAAAGCTGAAACTCCAGTACTTTGGCCACCTCATGCGAGGAGTTGACTCATTGGAAAAGACTCTGATGCTGGGAGGGATTGTGGGCGGGAGGAGAGGGGACGACAGAGGATGAGATGGCTGGATGGCATCACTGACTTGATGGATGTGAGTCTGAGTGAACTCCAAGAGTTAGTGATGGACAGGGAAGCCTGGTGTTCTGCGATTCATGGGGACTCAAAGAGTCGGACATGACTGAGCGACTGAACTGAACTGAACAGAACAGGAAATGAGGGGCAGAAATTTGCAGAGACAAAAGAATAAATTTTAATAAATAGAAAGAATTTTTTCTTCTTTTATATGAATGGAAGCTTTTTAATAGTATTGGATGTGCTTTACTGAAATGAGTAAGTAATCAAATGAAAACAGAGTAAGTGATAGAGAAGTAGAAAAAAAGAATTAAGAGGCAGAAGTACTTTTTTCAAAAATCGTTTGGAAATAAAGATGATATCCTGATTTGAAATGCTGGATGTTGAACAGATTCAGGTGAACATTGGCTCTGATGTGTAACTGTAACTCATTAAATTGGGACAAATCTAGGGTTGAGCTTAAAAAGCTAAGAGGTCAAGAGATTAATGATATAGCATCATTTATAAAATTATGGAAGTTAGAAATGTCTGTAGGCAACTATCCTTTTAACCTACTTAGGTGAATTGAATATTTTATCAGAGCTGAACATTACCTTAAATATCACTTAGTCTGCCATACATACAAATTGAATTGGCCTCCTGCTCGTAAGATTTTCCCAGAGGCCAACCTGTGTGAATTTCCTGTTGAAGTGGGCATAACTGGTTGATCCAGAGCCAGAGATCCTTGACTCAAGAAGGCAGGACAACCTCTTGAAAACTTGTCTTTAATGATGGAACACAAAAATTAAGTAACTTATAGACCTGAAAAAGTTAATGACAGTACTTGAGGAGAAAGGTTATGAACATTGACCTATAAAGTCAGTGGATGTTTGTTATTTTCAGCCAACAGTAATCGTATATGCTTGAAGCTAACTAAGAATAAAATATGAAGAGACTTGCCCAATGTCACACATTGGCTGGATGGCAAAGCTACAAATTTAGGTTACAATAGCCATTAGAAAGTATTATAAATAATTTTATATAAGTAAATGTTGGAAAGGACTAACAATAATTAGCAACTAGACTAGAGCTGATTTTTAGATTATTGCAATTTTATGAAACCTTAAATAATTCATCCAGGTTTGGTCTCTCCTTTGGGATCCATAACCCACCTGGAATACTTAATATTCATTGAAGCAGAACACCCATAAAGATATGTACTCAATATTGCTAATAAAATTTAAAATATTATTATTTCTTCCAGCAAAAGGATTAGTATGCCAATAATCAGATGGAAACAGAATATATGTGAAAATTTATATAGAGAAAACTAGCATTTATGAAGGGTTTATGAACACCAGATTGCCTACTATGCTTTAACAATATCTGACTGAGCCTCTGTGTTTTCTTTCACACATTACTTGGACAGATTCTGGAAATTTATTTATCATTATTTAAAAAATCATTTATTAGTTTTAGCATGACAAATATCACTCTGACAACAATATTTATTTTTAAGTTGAGCTATATGTTACTTTTAAAAGTAACAAATCACTTAAACATATCTATATTTGAGACAGTTATGTGTGTATATGTATATTAATCAGTCTTTTTGTTTAATGATAATGCATAACATGAACTTTCATTATGATGAGAAAAGTAGAAATAAATCTATTTTTGAAGCTTTAGGCATGGAGACTGTATCATACTGTCTGGTGGACTATGACATGCAGCTTGCTGGTTGACACAAAGACAGTTACGGATTTTTTGGAGCAGAAGTTCTTCAAATGAACTCACTGAGCTAAATTTTCAGCTGTTGGGTGTCGGTCTGTATCATACAAAATACAAGGCATTAGTGAAAGATTGGCAGCTGTAAGAATTATCTAGGAGTCAGAATTCTGAGCACATAAAATAGGTACTAAATGAAAATTTGAGACATAGAGGGGTGTTAACTAATAAGGTGAAGACAAAATAAAATAAAAATCCAAAACTTGGACAGCCAGATGAAGAAAGTTCAGTTAGTTCAGAAATACAATGTAAGATTTGCTCTTTGAGGAAATGGGCAACCGCATTTGGATCTGAAGTAGAGACTAGTGACTGAAAAGCACTCTAGTGAAACAACCAGAGTTTTAATTCGGTTTCCTGGGTAACCTAACTAATTAGAAGTCATGCCTCAAGGGGTTGTTGTGATAATTAAAGAAAGTAATATGTACAAATTTTTTGGCATGTTAATTATTTAAAATTATTAACTATTGTTATTCTAAATGTTGTCACTGTTGTTATTATTAGCTACTTCATCTGTTTTCAATAACACATCTCTTAGTGAAGTGTGTATAAAAGATAAGACTTTCCATTATAATTCTCAATAAATTAACGATTATATTTCTACCTATTTCTTTCCATACACACGGTGTTTCTCATGGGAAAATGGAAACAGCAATGGACTAGAAAACTGAACAAAAGCTTTTCAAATAAACAAGATAGTGAATTGCTTTTTAAAAATCTCAGCTAGATTCTTCCTGCCAGTAACACTTAAACCACTGTCTTTAATTGAATGATGACATATGGCTCATGGTAGCTCAATGACAAAATCCTTGAAATACATACCATCTTAAGACAGTTGTTTTCCTAACAACCTCATTTATTATAATTTATCTAAAAGAAAAAGAAAGAAAGTGAAGTCACTCAGTTGTGTCCAGTTCTTTGCAACCCTGTGTACTGTAGCCTGCCAAGCTCCTCCAGCCATGGGATTCTCCAGGCAAGAATACTGGAATGGATTGCCATTTCCTTCTCCAGGGGATCCTCCCAGGGATCAAACCCGGGTCTCCTGCATTGCAAGCAGACACTTTACCCTCTGAGCCACCAGGGTCTAAAATCTCTGCAAAGTAAATTATTGTTTTCTATAAAGTATATTTTCTCACACTATAGTCTGAAATTCTCTTTTTTTTAATTTATACATTATATTATTTTTGGCTGTGCTGGGTCTTTATTGCTGCACATCTAGTTGGCAGCAAGTGTGGGCTATCCTCTAGTTGTGGTGCATGGGCTTCTCATTAGCAGTGATTTCTCTTGCTGCAGAGGACAAGCTCTAGGGTGTGCAGGTTCAGTAATCGGTATGGCACATGGGCTTAGTTGCCCTGGAGCATGTGGAATCTCCCCACATCAGGGATTGAATCTATGTCTCCTGCACTGGCAGCAGATTCTTAATCATTGGACCACCAGGGAACCAGGGAAGTCCCATAGTCTGAAGTGTTCTGCAGTTTTGGCTAAGTCATACGTTCTCCTTTGTGGCACAATATGTTTTTGCCCATTGTTTTTTAGTTACCGATGTTAGAGTGACCTATCAACCTTTATAGTCTTCCTGGACCTGGGGTTTTCAGTGCTAAAACCATCAAAGCTATAGGTAAACTGGAATATCTAGTCACCCTAATTCACTTAAATTGGAAATTTACCATTCATAGCCCTAATTCTGGATGACCTGTCTGAAGTCATTCCACAAATTATAAATTGTTGTTGTTCAGTTCCTAAGTCATGTCTGACTCTTTGTAGCCCCATGGAATGCAGCACCCCAGGCTTCTCTGTCCTTCGCTATCTGCCAGAGTTTGCTCAAATTCATGTCTGTTTGCTCAAATTCATGCCATCCAATCAACTCATCCTCTGGTCACCCCTTCTCCTACTATCCTCGATCTTTCCCAGAAAATTATACATGATCATATTTAACTTTCTGTTCCTGATTAGTGACTCCTTCCCCAATTTACATGTTTTCCCAATCGTTTATAGTTGATGTTGATTTCCTTTTCTAAACCACCATCTTGACAGTCCACCTTACTTTTTGCCAGGGAGACATCACTGACTCAGGGAAACATCATTTCTTGATCAGAGTGAGTATGAGACCCTTTATCCTGGAACCACTATAGTAAATATTAATCCTATCTTGAGTGAGAACAGAGTCACTTCAGTCTGTTTCCATTCAACCGTCTGTGCATCAGCTCCTGCTTCCACGAATAAAAGCATTCAACCAAGGCCTAAAATTTGGTCTTACTACATATTTCCAACTACCTCCACCACCTCAGCAGCTCTTAGATTTGCTTGATAATTCCATGACTGTTTTCACCTGGGTCTCATTTCCTCACCAGTTTATTTGTAGTGAGTTTTAATGTATTCAAGCAAAGTTACACTTGTTCTTTCCATTCCAGTACAGCCCACAAAAGAATGGTTCTCTGGACTCTCCTGCGTCCAGGGAGTCTTCATTTCAGCACCTGTTTGGGGACTCTGAAAATTTATCCATTTTCCTTTAAATAGCTCTAATTGCTGTTGCTGATGCTTTTAAATGCCACATGATTTGTTGGCTAAAATGTTTCTTCTTCTTAGCAAAACACCCACTGCAAACAAATCTTTTATTGTAGGTTATTATACACATTTCAGTACTAAACTGAATTGCAACATAAAAATGACACCTTTTCAGAATATTTCTGAATTTGAAAAGCTATCAGCAAAGTCAATGTATAAATCAGGCTATTGGATCAAAGTGGCCTCATCAGTAAAATACAGCTGATTCAAGGAATTTTTGTGAGGATTAAGTAAGTAATTACACTTATATGTATATTTTATAAACACATATGTATAAATATTTATATATTGTGTGTATCTCAATGCTATTCTAAACTTCAGTCTAGCTTGTAAGAACTAGGAGGATTTTAATAATAAGCTATATGCTTTTAGGCCAGTTGATTGCACACTATCAATTTGTTTATAAGAAAAATTTAACTGTATTACTCTAAAGGAAGACTCAGACAAGTAGATTAAATTGTTTTAAATTATAGAAAAACTTTATGGAAGATCTCATTTTAATTTTTAATTTGAGATTTTTATTAATTCTGTTATGTGAAAGAAACAGTATGAGACATGATAATATATACATGATTCAGATACAGTCTCTAAAGTTCTATAAACTTATATAGTAGAACATTTCCTATGGTTTTATTTTTATCAGATACAGACTTAAAATTATTACATAAGAAAACTGAAGCACAAAAATTAAGTATTTTTTCACAGATTCACACAGTAAAAAGCTGACTTCATATTCAGGCAATTCAGTTCCAGAGTCCATTGCTTTCCAGCCCACATGCAAGTAGCTCATGGTCTAATTTTGATTTGATGTGATAATATAATTTTTTATGTCCATTTTTAAATTGACAGTATTAAATCTCAATGATACTGACTCCCCCGAGGTCATAAGATTTCTCCTCTTTTTTTCTTACCTGAACAAACAAATGATAGCCTAAAATAAAAGGACTTTTTTGTTAAAGAAATCCAGGAACCACTTTTGAATCTTAATTAGCTGGCTCTGATTTAATCCTGTAAAGGTGGTTCAGTGTGGTAGATCTAAAGGGTATCCTTATAATTCTGGAGGATGAGTCAAGAGCTGGACTGGGAACATGTTTTGAATCTTCACCCTGGAATTTGCTGGCAAACTGGAAGAGACTAGTTTCCTTTGAATTAAATGTTTTGTACTTTGCCAATCCAAATAGAAGCTTATCCTTGGGAAAAACCAAAATATAACATTAAACTGACTTCATATCTCTACCCATATGGGTTTCCCAGGCAGTGCTACTGGTAAAGAACCCGCTTGCCAATGCAGGAGAGAAAAGAGACCCAGGTTCAATCCCCAGGTTGGGAAGGTCCTCGGGAGAAGGAAATGGCAACCCACTCCAGGATTCTGGCCTGGAGAATCCCAGGATAGAAGAGAAGAGCCTGATGAGCTATAGTCCATGGGACTGCAAAAGGGTAGTCACCACTGAGGAACTAAACAACAAGCAACAACATTTATCTTATAATTTCTCTGATAGTCTCTTATAAGACAATTGAAAATCAAGCTTTAACCATGAGGCTAGAGAGCATCATCTATGTTACCAAAGAACTTCTTGGAACTTCAAAAAGTAAACGTAGCTGATATTATCATAAAACTTTAAAAATTCTAACTTCGTTTCTTCTTTGTGTATTTCTCTCATTCTAAAAGTTAGTCATCCTTTAATATACAGAATCATTTAAACTTGAAAGAACTAATTTAATCATGGTCTACATTCTGTAGGACATATGTAGACCTACCCTTAATCCTGAAATCCAAATGTTAATGTGATTCCAATCACAGGCATGTGAAGAAACTTGTCATCTAGCAAATTGGAAAAGAAGGAATAATATTTATGACTAGGTCTTTAAAGAAGCCACTTTCCAAACAATTCTCTTTAGTTTTGAAAAATTAAATCTCAAAGTGCTTCGTTTGTAAAAGAATTTTTTCAATGTGCTATATTTTTCTATTAATAATAATGAGAGAGAAAATGATTTTTTAGAGTATAATTTCCATATTAAAAGACTGAGACAGAGAAGACTTTTATTTATTTAAGTAGGTTGACATGAACTTAGTTAGTTACACTGCAGCAAAGAAAGTTATTTTAGCAAAGGTCATTGTAATGTTTAAAATCCTTGAAAAGAAAAATAAATGTATTGGAATTTATTAAACTATTGAGAATGTTATTTATATTCTGACCTAAACCCAACCAAAAAGATGTGATTGTGGTAGTACAAAAGTATGTTTTCAAACCAGACAGCAGTCTAGGGAATGATAATATTTCCTTGGCTAAGAGACCTAACCTAAGAGAAATTAACTTGGTGCTTGACAGTTATTTTTGTTAATTAATTAATAACTCATATATCTGCCTCCAATACAGGAGACACATATTCAGTCCTGAGTTGAGAAGATTCCTTGGATAAGAAAATGGCAATGAACTCCAGTGGCAATTCACTCCAGTATTCTTGCCTGGGAAATCCCATGGAAAGAGGAGCCTGGAGGGTTACAGATCATAGGACCATAAAAGAGTGAGATACAACTCGGTGACTGAAAACAAATAACATACCTTAAAGAACTCTAGACTTTGCAATATGTATGGTTAGACTTGAATTCTAAACTTAAGATCCATCACAAAATTATATTAACAGTATTTTGTGAAGTATTTGATTTCCTTGTTTCTATCCTATTTATTTCAATCAAATTTTTCTGAAATATTCTGATGTAACAGAAAGTGATATGAGGAATATTAAATTTTTTAGATAGGTGAGGAAATTTATCAAAGAACATGTACTTTGTACATCAATACACAGTGTTCAACTATTTTGTTATATTAAGAGCTGACTTTCTTATAGTCAGGAATAACTCAATTTCAACTGTTTTTTCCATTCAAGTGCTCACCTGTACTTCTCTTCGAAAGGGCTTGAAGTAACATTGTCTCCCAGTTTTTCCCCACGGTAAAGTCACAGAAAGACCGGCATTATTTGGGGGAGAATTGCATATTCATTTTCATATTCCTTTCGTTGGTGCAGAGGTTAAAGCGTCTGCCTGCAATGTGGGAGACCTGGGTTCAATCCCTGGGTCAGAAAGATCCCCTGGAGAAGGAAATGGCAACCCATTCCAGTATTCTTGCCTAGAGAATCCCCATCGACGGAGGAGCCTGGTGGGCTACAATCCACAGGTCGCAACAGTCCACGGGTCGCAAAGAGTCAGACACGACTGGGCGACTTCACTTTCACTTCCTGACTTATTACCACTGTTCATCATTGTCTTGCCAATCACTAAAATGTCAAAAATTGCATTACTGACAGGAGCCAGCAGGGGGCACGAATGGCAAGGTGGAACAGGGATCAGAAAACCAATAGGTGCTGCAGTAGGTCTTGGATCCCTCCTCAGCTTATGTGCTTGGTGATTATAAACAAGCATTACAGTTCTTAGGAAAAAGCAGAATCCAAGAAAAAGGAATATGAAAGTTCCCTAAATGTCAAGCTTCCTAAAGTTAAGGTGGGAGACACAACTATGTCTGCTGCTGCTGCTGCTGCTGCTAAGTCACTTCAGTCGTGTCCGACTCTGTGTGACCCCATAGACGGCAGCCCACCAGGCTCCCCCGTCCCTGAGAGTCTCCAGGCAAGAGGAGCATATAAAAGTGGTATAAAAAAAAGACTACAAACAGGAACTCTGTCAGATGAAGCTACGAAGGGACAATCCAGTAGTAAAAATATTCATTATACCATGTCTTACACGCTTTTTTGAGTTGCTCAATTTGCTTTTTTATGATCAGTTTATAAAGAATTGTTTTTTCCTAAGTCAGATGTTATTAAGGAATAATTTGCATAACAAAATGCATGATATTTATAGGTACAAATAAATAAGCTTTGAAAAATGTATACAGTTAGGAAGACTTCCCTGGTGGCTTAGATGGTAAAGAATCTGCCTGCAATGCGGGAGACCCAGGTTCCATCCCTGGGTCAGGAATATCCCCTGGGGAAGGAAATGGCAATCTATCCGTGTTCTTGCCTGAAGAATCCCATGGACAGAGGAGCCTGGTGGCCTACAGTCCATGTAGTTGCAAAGAGTTGAACACAACTGAGTGACTAACACACACACACACACACACACACACACACACACATGAACCTATAACACAATCAAGATAAAAACAGTTTCACCAATTTAAAGATTCTTCCTGCTACTTATCCTGAATATCTTTCCCCTACTCTTAATCCTTGTTAACCACAGGTCTGGTTTCTGTTCCTTTAGTTTTCATTTCCAGAACCTTATATAAATGAAAATAAGCAGCATGTACTTTTTCTGTGTATTTCTTCAATACATAACATAGTGCTATTGATATTAATTTATAGTATGGCATGAATCAATAAATTGCTAAATGGTATTCCACTGTTTTGCTGGGAAAAGATTGAAGGCAAAAGGAGAAGGTTGCAGCAGAGGATGAGATGGTTAAATAGCATCACCAACTCAATTACTATGAATTTGAGCAAACTCTGAAAGAAGGTGGAGGACAGAGGAGCCTGCTGTTCTGTAGTCCATGGGGTCACGAAGAGTCAGACACAACTTAGCGACTGAACATAACACATTCTGATGTATGCCTGTTCCAGTTTATCTGTTCACTGCTTGACAGACATCTGAGTTGTTTCCAGTTTTGAGTTATTGAAAATAAAACTTGTATAAATGTTCATGAACAGGTGTTGATGTAGATATGTTTTCATTTCAATTGAGTAAACACCTGGAGTAAGAGAGTTAGATGAATGTGAAAGGGTTCAAGTAAACTTTTAACTGCAAAATTGTTTTTCAAAGAAGCTCTACCACTTTGATGTTCCAACCAGTTCTAGTTGCATTTTTACTTGGCTGTTGTTTTAATTTAAGCCATTCTATTAGGTCATGATAGTATCCCATTCTGGTTTTGATGTGTGATATCTTAATAGCAATACTAAACATTTTTATTTATTTAGTATGATCCATTGAATCATACAAAAGCAAGAAAATTCCAGAAAAAAAACATTTACTTCTGCTATATTCATTACACCAAAGCCTCTGAATGTGTAGAACACAACAAATTGTGGACAATTCTTCAAGAGGTGGGAATACCTTACCTGCTTTCTAAGAAATCTGTATGCACGTCAAGAAGCAACAGTTAGAACTGGACATGGAACAACAGACTGGTTCCAAATGGGAAAATGAGTATATCAAAGCTGTATATTGTCACCTTGCTTATTTAACTTATATGCAGAGTACATCATGAGAAATGTTGGGTTGAATGAAGCACAAGCTAGAATCAAGTTTGCTGGAAGAAATATCAATAACCTCAGATATGACACCATTCTTTTGGAAGAAGGTGAAGAAGAACTAAAGAACCTTTTGATGAAAGTGAAAGATGAGAATGAAAACCTGGTTTAAAACTCAACATTCAAAAAACTAAGATCATGGCATTCAGTTCCATCACTTCATGGCAAATAGATGGAGAAACAATGGAAACAGTGAGACACGTTATTTGAGGGGCTCCAAAATCACTGCAGATGGTGACTGCAGCCATGAAATTAAAAGATGCTTGCTCCTTGAAAGGACAGTTATGACTAACCCAGAAAGCATATTAAAAAGCAGAGACATTACTTTGCCAACAAAGGTCCATCTAGTCAAAGCTATGGTTCTTCCAGTAGTCATGTATATGTGTGAGAGTTGGAGTATAAAGAAAGCTGAGCACAGAAGAACTGATACTTTTGAACTGTGGTACTGGAAAAGACTTGAGAGTTCCTTGGACTGCAAAGTGATCAAACCAGTAAATCATAAAGGAAATCAGTCCTGATTCATTGGAAGGACTGATGTTGAAGCTGAAACTCCAGTACTTTGGCCACCTGATGTGAAGGGCTGACTCGTTAGAAAAGACCTTGATGCTGGGAAAGGTTGAAGGCAGGAGGAGAAGGGGACGACAGAACATGAGATAGTTGGTTGGCGTCACCTTCATGATGAACATGAGTCTGAGCATGCTCTGGGAGTTGGTGATGGAAAGGGAAGCTTGGAGAGCTCCAGTCCACAGGGTCACAAAGAGTCAAACACAACTGAGACACTGAACTGACTGAACTGAAATATTTTTAATATGTATATTTGCTTTTGTATTTGTTGTTGAATGAGGAGTCTGTATGCAAAGATTTTTCCACTTTATTATTGGCTTATTTTTCTTTTTATTATTGAGTTTCAAGATTCTTTATATAAGCTGGCTGGAAGAACTTTACTACATATATGTTTTGCAAATATTTGAGATAATCAAATTGATTTCAGTGTAGTCTATGAGTATCTTGAATTACGTTAATTGTTTTTTGAACATTAAGCCAACTTCAAATTCCTCAGATACAGTTCACATAGTTATTAAGTACTGTCCTTTTTTTATACGTCTATAATTAACTTGCTGTGTGGGTGTTAGTCACTCAATTGTGTCTGTCTCTTTGCTACCCCTTCTCCAGGGGATCTTTCTGACCCAGGGCTTGAATGTGGGTCTCCTGCATAGCATGCAGATTCTTTACCATCTGAGTCACCAGGAAAGCCTATATTTTGTTTAAAAGTTTTGGCCTGTATTAATGAGGACTATTGGTCTTCAGATTTGAATTACTTTTTAGAGGTATAGATGTGGTATTTTTACCATTAAAAAATTGGAGTATAATTAATTTAAAATGTGTTAGTTTTGAGTGTACAGCAGTGTCATTCAGTTAGTTATTTTTCAAGTTATTTTCCACTTTAGATTATTCAAGAAACTAAATGTAGTTCCCTGTGCTATATAGTAGATCCTTGTTATTTATCTTTTTCATATATAGTACTGTGTATATGTTAATCTCAAACTCCTAATTTATCTCTCCCCCACTACCCTCTAATATCCCTAAGCATAAGTTTGTTTTCTTTCTGTGAGTGTATTTCTGTTTTGTAAATAAGTTCATTTGTATCATTTTTTTAGATTCTGCATGTAAGTGATATCATGCTATTGTTTTTCTCTGACTTTCTTATTGTGATAACTTCTAGGTCCATCCATGTTGCTGCAGATGGCATTATTTCATTCTTTTTTTATGACTGAGTAGTAAGATTGAGTAAGCGTGTGTGGTCAGTCGTATCTGACTCTTTGCAACCCCATGGAGACACACACACACACACACACACAC
>SJYC01101616.1:0-14202 GCA_006408675.1 Madoqua kirkii
ACAATCCTTGGCATAGTCATTGTACAGATATTTATATGAGTCAGTGAGGGATGTGTAGAGGCTCATTAAATGGCTCAAGGAAACCAGCTGGTATATAGGATTACATACATTACCACAAGCAAACTAATGAGTTGATACACACCTAATCTAATTTTACTTCAGACTAAAGTTGTGCTTGATAAAGACATTAATACTCAACTTTTAAAATGTTAGCAGAGTGTGAAGCATGCAGTAGGAGCTCAGAAAAGTTGAATGGACAGGTTTGCAATCCTAGACTTAATTCAGTCTAACTACTCTTAATTTTTCAGATACAGCATCAGTTCAGTTCAGTTCAGTCACTCAGTCGATATGCAACAAACTAGACAGCTAATCAAAAACAAATTTATTTCTCACAGTTCTGAAAGCAAGAAATCCAAGATCTGAGAGCAAACAGGACGTGTCTTCTGGGTCACAGAGTTCTCCTTGTATTATCACGTGGTTGAAGGGGCTAGAAATTTCTTTGGAGCTTCTTTTATGAAACACTAATTCTATTCATGATGGGTCCATCTTCATGATTTAAATACTGTCCTAAAGCCTCATTTACTGACATTATCACATTTTAGGGTTTAAGAATTCAAGATATGAATTTTGGAGGTGCACAAACATTTAGGTAATTACACTACTTCACTGATAACAGGTCAAATTGTCATTATTTAGATACTCAGTCATTTTTCCAATAGTCATGTATGGATGTTACAGTTGGACTATAAAGAAAGCTGAGTGCCAAAGAATTGATGCTTTTAAACTGTAGTGTTGGAGAAGACTCTTGAGAGTCCCTTGGACTGCAAGAAAATCAAACCAGTCAATCTCAAAGGAAAGCAGTTCTGAATATTCATTGGAAGGACTGGTGCTGAAACTCCAATGATTTGGCCACCTGATGTGAAGAACTGACTCTTTGGAAAAGACCCTGATGCTGGGAAAAGTTTAAGGTAGGAGGACAAGGGGACGACAGAGGATGAGATGGTTGGATGGCATCACCAACTTGATGAATATGAGTTTGAGTAAGCTCCGGGAGTTGATGATGGACAGGGAAGCATGGCATGCTGCAATTCCTGGGGTTACAAAGAATCAGACACGACTGAGCGACTGAACTGAACTGAGCCACTGAGTCATGTCCAACTCTTTTGCAACCCCCTGGACTGTAACCCCCCAGGCTCCTCTGTCCATGAAATTTCCCAGGTAAAAATACTGGAGTGGTTTTCCATTTCCTTCTCCAGAGGATCTTCCTGACCCAAGGACCAAACCCGTATCTCCTGAAGGCAGATTCTTTACTACTGAACCACTAGGAAAGCCCTCCCAGGTAAAATGAATGGATGCTAATGCATGCATTGTATGGACTTAGTAGTGATAAAATAAACCACAGAATGGCATCCTTCCTGATTGCTTTGGCAAAAGTGGAGTGACTTGTCCCCATTAAAGATTAAATGGAGCTGTACACCGTCCCTCTAACATCAGAGACAATGAGGACTATATTTTGTATGGTAATCAAATTACCAAATATCCTTAGCTATATTTACAGTCCATATCTATAAATTCAGTGATCGTTTTAACTAATTTTCAAGAAAAGTGTAAAAGTTAGCTACTAAATTTGGATGCAATCCATAGTCAGTCAAACTTCCTGCTCCAGTTAGCAGTCACTCTTTTTTCCCTCTGCTTTCCTGCCTTCTGTTTCAGCTTCTGTTCCTTTATGCTACAGAAACTCAAAGCGTGAACATCATGCCTTTCCTTTTGGGCCTCTCTGATCTTCCTCCCTGAGGAAGGAGAACTCTGCTTAACAAACTTCACATGTCACCTTAGATAAGGAAGCCATGAGAGTCTAGTATCCTCAAGAATTTAACAATAAATGAATCTAGAGGAAAATAAATGTAAACTCATCCATCAAGGTTCACTTATGTTAACTGCACTCTTCAAATATTCATCAGAGTCTGGGATTCAAGTTCTGTGACTGATTGTTAGTGGGAAAATACAGAGAAATCTTTATCTGATATAAGCAACTTAAAATTACATACTCTTCTATTTATTGCTGCTGCTGCTGCGGCTGCTGCTGCTGAGTCGCTTCAGTTGTGTCCGACTCCATGCGACCTCATAGATGGCAGCCCACCAGGCTCCACCATCCCTGGGATTCTCCAGGCAAGAACACTGGAGGGGGTTGCCATTTCCTTTTCCAGTGCCATTTCCTTTCCAGTGAAAGTGAAGTCGCTCGGTCGTGTCCGACTCTTCGCGACGCCATGGACTGCAGCCTACCAGGCTCCTCCGTCCATGGGATTTTCCAGGCAGGAGTACTGGAGTGCGTTGCCATTGCCTTCTTCTCCTCTATCCGTTATCCAGTGATAAAGAACCTGCTTGCCAACGTAGCAGACAAAAGAGACGTGGGTTTGATCCTCTTGTTGAGAAGATCCCCTAAAGGAGGGCACTGCAACCCATTCCAATATTACTGTTTAGAGAGAACAGAGGAGTCTGGCAAACTACAGTCCAGAGGATCACAAAGAGCTGGACACAACTGAAGAAACTTAGCATGCACACATGCATTTAATCTCATAACAACCTATAAGAAAGATTGTATCTGTTACACAGATAATTAAGCAAAGCTGAGAAATTCAGTAACTTGTCCAAAGTTGTCTACCTATTAGTTCAGCCATGCTATTTTGAAATCACTTAATTGATGAATTATTAATCAGATATATATGACTACCCAATAGGTTAAAGTGTCTGCCTAGAATGCAGGAGACCCAGTTTCAATCCCTGTATCAGGAAGATCCCCTAGAGAAGGAAATGGCAACCCACTCCAGTACTCTTGCCTATAGAATCCCATGGAGGGAGGAGCATAGTGGGTGACAATCCATGGGGTCGCAAAGAGTCAGACATGACTGAGCGACAAACTACTACTAACTACTAATCTTCAGAAAAAAAATTGGATTAAAACAATGCATTATATATAAGCTAATGTTCTGATTATGAGTACTTAAATACTGAGAATAAAATCATGAGGCAGGTGAATTCAGTAAAACATGAGCTTTATTGCATAACAATCTTTCACCAGGTACAACTTGAGATTTAAAAAAAAAAGACTTTTTCTTCACCAAGTATTGATGGCCACCAGGAGAGTACTTACGTTTGAATTATAGCATGTCAGATTTATTTTCTAAGTTGCACAAAAACTGCACATTTTAATTAAGTTTAAAAGGTCCACCAGGAACTATAATATTATATGAGACATAGCCAATAGCATGTTAAGAAACATGGCATTTAGCTACTGTGCCCATTTTATAGCTACTCAAGGGGAAAAAAAGAGCAAAAGCATTATGCTGTAATATATCTTTCATTTGGTAATAGATTAATTTCAGCCTTGCATATACTTTTAACTTATAATGAGCAATATGTTGTATGAATTCACAACAAACGTATTTAAGTTAAGCAAAAAATAATAATTACATTAGTAGTAATACTCAAATTCTATGTTTTATTCATATATTTACTAAATTAAATATGGAAAGTTTTGACTGGACAGATATTATAATACTAAGTTTCCAGAATTTCAATCCTCCTGTTGCCAGATGGAGGAACAAAATATTTCCCTTCTTTAAATATGTTCTGTAGAACATTTCAAACATTCAAGATTTAGAATGGAAAAAGATCATTTAAAATAGTGAATCCCAAATTATTCAGTTATCACTTAATGATTGTCTCATTCATTCCTCTGCTTCTTTATTGATTCAATCAGGAAACTATTATTACAATAAGCTGAATCTAGGTGCACTGCTTTTATCCTGAAAAAAATTAAGTTTTCTTGAGGGAAAATCAGACTTCTAAAACAAAATTTCAATCTAGGGAGGAACAATTCAAAGAAAGAAAAATCAGTTCTGCCTTGAAAAAATCAAAGAAGATATTATTGAAGCAATACTTGATCTGAGAATCCAAATGAGAGTACAGGTTGAACATAGAGCTAGCATACAGCCTGCAAAGAATGTCAAGAAATCTTACACATAATTCAGTTTATCTCAACAAATATATATTGACTAATTTAACTCCATAAACATACTAAATTGTTATTATCAAGGGATACAAGTGCAACAATAACAGTTTTTGCTTTTAAGAAATTCACTCTGAATAGTTAACCAAAAAAGTAAACAAATAAATAAAAATAATTTAATAAATTACAACCCAAGACTATGCACCGCATCAAAAAGAAATATTGAAGAAAGAATATTAAAATCTGCAAGTGGTAGGAGTAGGAGAAAGCTATTAAAGAATGATTATAGATTTTCTGCTGTAGTTCAGGGAGGGTGTTGCAGAAGAGTAAACAGGAAAGGCATCCAGATTAGAAACAGCAGGCTATGTGTAACTGAATCATTCTCTATTGCTGGAGTATAACATATAAGGAAAGCTGAAAGACAAAGTATGATAAAATATATAAATATTTGCTTAGAATTTTTGAATCATTAGCAAGCTTCCAGGAGTCTCTAAGTTTGAGTGGGTCCCCTCAACAGACTGTGAAAGATAATTCATTAGAATATCAGGAGAAAAACATTGCTTTTAAATTAGATTTACCTTATCTTACTTTTTATTAGTATATTTTATAATTTCTGTTTGTAAAATATAGTTGTAAATATAATTTATAAGTAAACAAATATCTTTAAGGCATGTGAAGATGCTGTAGAAGAAAAAGAATCATGTAAAATAGAAAGGTGATAAAATCAGATATTTGCTTTGGAAAACTTAAAACTTTGAAAACTTAAGGATAGAGAAAAGAATACTAGTCTGTATCTGACTGAGTCTGATAAACTCAGCAATCACTGTCTTTTTTTCTTCCTCAAGTAGGTACAATTTTCAGCTGGGTAAGACTATAGGGATGTTAACAGTGGGAGTTTTGTCAGGGAAGGGAGTTAATGCTATCCAGAGACCTAATATTAATAATCACCTTCTCCTGATTGTCTCGGGGCTTTGGGGCTCTTTGATGTTTCTATCTTCCTTGAAAGGGATGACTGCTGTTGGACAGAGATATGCAGATGTGGCTGGCTTGAGGACTGAAATCCACTCAAGGGAAGTTTACTTGAAAAATGGGTGATGATTTTTGATGAGATTTTGAGAAACATCCACTGTATTTATCAAGACTAAGGTATATAGATCTACAAAATACCATAGTTTTGGTGTACAGGCCATAAAAAGATTTTTAAAAGTCCAGTTCTGTCTCTCACCCTCTCTATCACTTACACATATGCTCATGCACACACAAACACACACACAAACACATCCACAGTGCATGCATTCACTGTCTGATCTTCTAGACCCAAAGGCAGAAAGAATTTTAATGGACTCTTTGTTTCACCCAGTGATATGTGTATCCCAGAGGATGAAGATTATGGAGAGTAAGAAAGCCCATTATCTTTCTTATTTCACAGATATTAAAGGTAAAATTAAATTCCATTAAGCACAATGTGGGTATATTTCATCATAACAGCAAGAGACTCCTGTATTTGAGCTTTCTTAATACTTCCTGAGTTAAACAAATATACTTTACATTTTAAAAAATTTTAAATGAATTAATTCCTATTATTCCTGGAAAATTATCAATTTGTATCCCTTTTGACAAAATTTAATATTATTTTATGTGATTAAATATTAAAAAATTTGAATTTGCACTAAACTCATCAATAGTGACACCTATTGTTGAGGTTTAATTATGAAACAGTAAGCAGATGGCACCCCACTCCAGTACTCTTGCTTGGACAATCCCATGGACGGAGGAGCCTGGTGGGCTGCAGTCCATGGGGTCGCTGAGAGTCGGACACAACTAAGAGACTTCACTTTCACTTTTCACTTTCATGCATTGGAAAAGGAAATGGCAACCCACTCCAGTATTCTTGCCTGGAGACTCCCAGGGACGGAGAAGCTTGGTGGGCTGCTGTCTATGGAGTCACGCAGAGTCAGACACAACTGAAGTGACTTAGCAGCAGCACCAGCAAGCAGTTTTTAACTCTATATCAAGTGGTTCACTTTGTCCCTAATTTAGAATTATTTTTAAGCACAAGCTGGAATCAAGATTGCCGGGAGAAATATCAATAACCTCAGATATGCAGATTACACCACCCTTATGGCAGAAAGTGAAGAACTAAAAAGCGTCTTGTTGAAAGTATAAGTGGAGAGTGAAAAAGTTGGCTTAAAGCTCAACATTCAGAAAACTAAGATCATGGCATCTGGTCCCATCACTTCATGGGAAATAGATGGGGAAACAGTGGAAACAGTGTCAGACTTTATTTGGGGGGGCTCCAAAATCACTGCAGATGGTGACTGCAGCCATGAAATTAAAAGATGCTTACTCCTTGGAAGACAAGTTATGACCAACCTAGACAGTATATTCAAAAGCAGAGGCACTATTTTGCTGACTAAGGTCTATCTAATCAAGGCTATGGTTTTTCCTGTGATCATGTATGGATGTGAGAGTTGGACTGTGAAGAGGGCTGAGCGCCAAAGAACTGATGCTTTTGAACTGTGGTGTTGGAGAAGACTCTTGAGAGTCCCTTGGACTGCAAGGAGATTCAACCAGTCCATTTTGAAGGAGATCAACCCTGGGATTTCTTTGGAGGGAATGATGCTAAAGCTGAAACTCCAGTAGTTTGGCCACCTCGTGTGAAGAGTTGATTCACTGGAAAAGACTCTGACGCTGGGAGGAACTGGAGGCAGGAGGAGGAGGGGACGACAGAGGATGGGATGGGTGGATGGCATCACTGACTTGATGAATGTGAGTCTGAGTGAACTACAGGAGTTGGTGATGGACAGGGAGGCCTGGCGTGCTGCGATTCATGGGGTCGCAAAGAGTCAGAAATGACTGAGCAACTGAACCGAACTGAACTTATAGTTTCAATGTTTATGTCATGATTAATGACTGAAATAATATGAATACTCAAATACATTCAGATGGTAAGCCAATTCATAACTAGTGACTTATCTGAATTTTGCTGTGAAATGCTGTGAATGTGGGGAAATTGAGTGGAGACAGTCAGAATAAAACATCATAGTTAATATTTTGAAGTAGGTTTAATAGAAAATTAAGTTTTACCTCTGGTTTGAAATTTCTTAAACATTTATTATAGCTTGATTCTTATTTTTCAGAGTTTAATACATATAAATTCTTAATAAATATGTCAAAATATTTCAGCTCCTTTGTTGAATGTAAAGTTAAGGGAAAGTGATGTTCTTGTAAACCAAGTACCATAGTGTAATTTATGATTTGGGGTCACAAGTTTTTTTATTAAAAATAGATAAAGTATTTTTATATGTTATACAGCTTAAACCTCAGGGTAAAAATCTGTCTTACAAAACCCTTAACATTACTGATTTTCAGATGTTCATTTTCACCAGCTCTATCCAACAAAAAGGAGTGAAAAAAAAATAAGGCATTATTCAGTTCAGTTCAGTGCAGTTCAGTCACTCAGTCGTGTGCGAATCTTTGCAACCCCATGAATCACAACATGCCAGGCCTCCCTGTCCATCACCAACTCCCAGAGTTCATTCAAACTCATGTCCATCAAGTTGGTGATGCCATCCAGCCATCTCACCCTGTATCATCCCTTTTTCCTCCTGTTCCCAATTCGTCCCAGCATCAGAGTGTTTTCCAGTGAGTCAACTCTTCACATGAGGTGGCCAAAGTACTGGAGTTTCAGCTTTAGCATCATTCCTTCCAAAGAAATCCCAGGGCTGATCTCCTTCAGAATGGACTGGTTGGATCTCCTTGCAGTCCAAGGGACGCTCAGGAGTCTTCTCCAACATCACAGTTGAAAAGCATCAATTTATTAGCACTCAGCTTTCTTCACAGTCCAACTCTCACATCCATACATGACCACTGGAAAAACCATAGACTTGACTAGACGCACCTTTGTTGGCAAAGTAATTCTCTGCTTTTGAATATACTATCTAGTTTGGTCATAACTTGTCTTCCAAGGAGTAAGCATCTTTTAATTTCATGGCTGCAGTCACCATCTGCAGCGATTTTGGAGCCCCCCAAAATAAAGTCTGACACTGTTTCCACTGTTTCCCCATCTATTTCCCATGAAGTGATGGGACCAGATGCCATGATCTTAGTTTTCTGAATGTTGAGCTTTAAGCCAACTTTTTCACTCTCCACTTTCACTTTCATCAAGAGGCTTTTTTGTTCCTTTTCATTTTCTGCCATACGACATTATTACTTGTAAGGAAAACATCAAACATAAGTAAAAAAAAATTAGAAGAGAAGTGAATATTTGACCAGTTCTTGTCTAAAATGGCTTAGAACAATAAAGGTGCATTTGAAAATGAAAGTGAAGTTACTTAGTTGTGTCCGACTCTTTTCGACCCCATGGACTGTAACCTACCAGGTTCCTCTGACCATCTGATTTTCCAGGCAAGAGTATTGGAGTGGGCTTCGATTTCCTTCTCCAGGGGATCTTCCCAACCCAGGAACCGAACCACGATCTCCTGTGTTCAGGCAGGCGCTTTACCCTCTGAGCCATCAGGGCTCCTAAATGCACCTATGGTGCATTTACTAGTAGTAAAAAGTAGCTATTCCTTGAATAAAACAAATATCCACTCAGTCGTGTAAGAAAACTTGGTTGAGAATTGAAACAAGTTAAGTAGTCGTGCCTCTCAAGGCACTACGATTATTGAATATAATTTTAACTCAATCACTGTGTTGGAATGGCAGTTACACAGCTAGTAATAGGTTTGAAATTATATAAATGATGCAACTGGCAGCCTTACTTGTGGATTTCTCAAATTTTCCATCTTTAGAATTACATAGACTGATTTATGGCAATTGTTTACACAATTTCCTGAGTGAAGCTGTGGGGCAACACTAGGGAGTAAGCAGGTTCAGAATGGGCCTGTCTGTGATAACCCTGCACACACATAATCAACTGTGCACGTAGTTCCTGGAAAATATGTTAGATGAACTGACACTCTTTTTCATTTGTTTAGTCACATCCTTCTTGTTTTTCCAGAAAGTACTTAAAATAGCTTTAAAAACATGCATTCACATATGCTATATTTTTAAAATAAAGGAAAAATCAAGTAAAAAATATTTTTAAAATGTTAAAAATTCTAGACCAGAGTTGTTGATTTCAATGTCCACAATATGGCATAAACTTGTCTCTGGGTCTTTTGCAACAGTGCAAATGAGAATATGTTTTCTAATATGATTTAAAATTGTCAAATAGGTTTTTATTAGAAACGTCAAAATATTCTTAACACTAATACTTATATATGTGTTTCTCATATGTGGAAGACACTATGTAGCAGTGGTTCTCAAACTTTTGAGTTTCAGCAAAATGACATTAAGATAATGCATAAAGGCATAATATATTTGTAAATTGCTTAATAGGTGGTCTGATTGAGAGAGCACTATATAAACGGGTGGTGATGATTTAGTCACTAAGTCATGTTGGACTCTCACAACCCTGTGAACTGTAGCCTGACAGACTCCTCTGTCCATGAAATTCTCCAGGCAAGAATACTAGAGTGGGTTGCCATTGCTTTCTCCAGGGGATCTTCCTGACCCAGGAACTGAACCTAGGTCTTCTGCATTGCAGACAGATACCATATAAAATAGTTGACAGCAATTCAATAGCACGTATTTTCAAAAATATGCCCAAGATATTATAAAGGTTATTCATATGTGAGTAGTCACTAAAATGGGAAATATGCTTTTCATTATATTTTTGCACTTGAATTATTGCAGCTGTGTAAAAATAAACTGAGTTATGACCCAAGCTCAATAATAAAAATATTGAAATGGCATTCTTAAGTAAATGCACATAGAAATATTCTTGACCTTATTTTAATATTTTAATTTTCCTATACATGTGAAAAATCTGGTATCTCCCCCCAAAAGGCCAACACTTTTCTGCCTAAATGTTTAAATTATTATTTGTGCATCTGTCTATTCCTTCGCTGATTCACTAGATAAATTCTTTTGGGAGTATATTATGTACCAGTCACCATTCTAAATGTTTGGTATATAGCCATGGACAAAACAGATAAATCCCTATTTTCATGGATTTTATATTCCAGCAAGGAGAGACAGTGAATAAACAATAAGTAAAATAAATAAATAATTATACATATATAAAGGTACTGTGGAGAAACAGAAAAAGTGGAGCAGTGTGAAAAATGGAGTTGCAGTTTTCAAAATATGGTCAGAACAGAGCTCACACTGAGAAAACGATGGAGCAGAGATAGGGAAAAAAGTAAGGATTCAAGGGGGGATTCTGGATAAAAAAATATTCTTTGCATAGGAAATGGATAGTTCTTGCCTTGTCAGCACTGTCAGTGACCCAGTTGTGTCTGACTCTGCAACCCTATGGTTCGTAGCCTACCAGGCTCCTCTGTCCCTGGGATTCTCCAGGCAGGAATACTGAAGTGGGTTGCCATTCTTTTCTCCAGGGAGTCGTCCCAGTCTAAGGACTGAACCCTGGTCTTCTGCATTGCAGACAGATTCTTCACCATCTGAGCCACCAGGGAAGCCTTAAAGTAAATGTGCCAGAAGCCTGTAGCCCTGTGTCTGAACTTGAGTACAGTGTAGAGTAATATTTAGGTTAATTTTATGTCCCAAACATTGCATAAACACACATTTGAAAAAAATGTGATCATCTAATATTCAAATTTAATTGAAATTCAGTGTATTTATTGATACCACATCAGAAGCGGGATTAAATGATTAACTAGAATATGTGAATAGTTACTTATATTTAACTAAATACTTTTATCTTTCTTGTTAATTAAATATAGCATATAAAATCTAAGCATATATAGAAATAAATATATGCAATTTGTTATTAGCTTAATATAAGCTCAATAACTCATACATCATATTTCAATACTTGTATAAGATGCTTTTCCAAGTTTCACTTTTCTGAAATAGTTAATGAGTCTTAAGGAAAAAAAAACTTTTAAGCAAGTACCCCAAGTTAGGTGGCACACACACACACAAAATCTTATCTGATTTAGTTATAAAGTAAATGAAAATGAACAGTAAAAACTTATTTTAAAATTTCTTCTGGGTGAACTGTATTAAAAACTAAAAATATTTTATGAGATATATTTATATAATCAATACTAAGAAAATGTAATTTTGAAATGATTTTCTACTTATGTGAAAGTTGCACAATATATTGAAAGCATTATATTTCTAGCTGAAATTAACTAAGGCCATTAATTGAAGATGTGATTACCAGCAGACTATTAATACATGCTTCATATAGAATGAGATTTATACAAATATATGCAATTTTTTTAAAGATGAAAGCAGGAACAATCACAATGCTACCCCTTAGGACTGTAGCTATAACTGGCTCAAATATACTAACTTATCACTCTAGAAAACCTGAAGATCCCTGTAAATCTGCTCTTATTCTGCCTTCTTCACTCCTGGTACCATGTGTACTTTCCTATCACTGAATTCTGCACTCTCATTTGTAAAGCTCCATGCCTTCAAGAGCAATTAAAATGAAAACAGAAGCAAAAAATCTTTCCTCCATGCACTTCAGAGCAAAGTATAGTTTATGATACCTTAAAGAATCACAAACTTGGTAGGGTTGTCTTTCTAAAATATCCATTGGGAGAGCAGTCCTAAGATGGTGGAGGAATAGGACTGGGAGACCACTTTCTGCCCCACAAATTTATCAGAAGAACATTTAAACACTGAGTAAAATTCCACAAAACAACTTCTGGATGCTGGCAGAGGACCTCAGGCACCCAGAAAAGCAGCCCATTGTCTGCAAAAGGAGGTAGGAAAAAATATAAATGACAAAAACAAAGAAACAAAAGAGGTAGGGATGGAGCTTCATCCTGGGAAGGAGTCTTAAAAAGAGAGAAGTTTCCAAACACCAGAAAACACTCTCACTGCTGAGTCTGTGGTGAGCCTTGGAAGCACAGAGGGCAACATAACAGGAAGGAAAAATAAATAAATAATTAAAACCCACAGGTTACAAGCCTGTTGGTAACTCCCCCAGCAGAGAAGCAGCACAGACGCCTGCATCCACCACTAGCAAACCGGGGCTGGGCAGGGAGGTGTGGGCTGCATTGCTTAGAGTAAGGACTGGGCCTGATTGCCCCGAGGGCAATCTGAGGGAACTAACTTGGACTAGCAAACCAGACTGTGGGATAGCTACCACCACGTGAAAAGTCCTGACCTAAGCTGCCAGGACCCCGCAGAGAACAAAGGACTGAACAGAACTAGCTAGCTGCAGACCATCCCCCTCCAGTGACAGGCAGCCAGATCTGGAAGGGGACAATCGCAGCCCCAGAGAGACATTATCTACCAAAGAAGCAGGCTTCTTCGCTAACTAAGACTTCTTGGGGTTCTGGACGGTCAACATCCACCTGAGAAGGTGCACTGATTGTACACATAGAAAACCAAGCAGCAGGGAGGGGAAGGTGATAAGTTGCAGTGACTGTGCTCGCCAAACACCTCATCCCCTGAGCTGCTCGGACCTGGGAAGGGCACAAAATGCAGGCCCAACCGAGCCTGCGCCTCTGAGGACTACCCAAGTGCCTGAACCTGAGCGGCTTAGACCTGAGAGGCGCATGCAGCAACCTGCAGCCTGAGCAGTGTGGGCAGGGAGGGCACACACGCTGTGAGCGGGGGCAGGCCCATTGTGGCTGAGACACTACGAGCACACACCAGTGTTATTTGTTTGCAGTGTCCCTCCCTCCCCACAGCACAACTGAACAAGTAAGCCTAAAAAAGCATCCACCACCACCCCCCCTTGTGTTAGGGCAGAAATCAGACACTGAAGAGACCAGCAAACAGAAGAAGCTAAAACAGAGGGAACCGTCTTGGAAGCGACAGGTGAAATAGATTAAAACCTTGTAGTTAGTACATAGGAAGGGGCCTATAGATCTTGAGAAATATAAGCCAGACCAAGGAACTATCCAAAAATGAACTGACCCCACACTGCCCACAACAACACCAGAGAAAGTCCTAGATACATTTTTACTATTTTTATGATCATTCTTTTTTTAAAAATTTTTAAATCCTCTATTACTCCTTTAATTTTCCTTTTTATAACCTACTATTACTTTGCAAAAAAAGACCCTATTTTTTTAAAAGGAAAACTTCGTATATATAAATATATATATTTTATAGTTTTTGTGATGTTGTCTTTTTTTCTTATTTTTTTAATATTGTACTTTTGAAACTCCAACCTCTACTCTAGATTTCTAATCTTTGCTGTGAGTCATTTGTTATCAATTTTATACTTTTTAGAACTCAATCAATCTTCAGTAACCATTTTTACTTGGGAGCAAGATTACTGGCTTGACTGCTCTGTCCCCCTTTGGACTCTCTTTTTTCTCCACCAGGTCGCCTCTGTCTCCTTCCTCCCCCTTCTCTTCTCTACCCAACTCTGAATCACCAATGTGTTTCAGACAGTGGAAAACACTTAGGGAACTGATTACTGGCTGGATCTGTCTCTCTCCTTTTGATTCCTCCCTTTTCATCCTCCTGGCCACCTCTGTCTCCTCCCTTCCTCTTCTCTTCTCTTCTCTTCTCTTCTCTTCTCTTCTCTTCTCTTCTCTTCTCTGTATAACTCCATGAACATCTCTGATGTGCTCCAGACTGTGGAGCACACATAAGGAAGTGATTACTGGCTAGCTTGCTTTCTTGTCTTTTGATTCCACCTCATCTCATTTGGGTCACCTCTAACTCCCTCTTCCCTCTTCTCTTCTCCATGTAACTCTTTGAACCTCTCTGGGTGTCCCTCACTGTGGAGAAGCTTTTCATCTTTAACCTAGATGTTTTATCAGTGGTGCTGTATAGAAGGAGAAGCCTTGAGACTATTGTAAAAATAAGATTGAAAGCCAGAAGCAGGAGGCTTACGTCCAAATGCTGAGAACACTAAAGAACTCCTGACTCCAGGGAACATAAATCAACAGGAGCTAATCAAACAACTCCATACCTACACGGAAACCAAATACCACCTAAGCGCCAACAAGTTCCAGAGCAAGACATACTACACAAATTATCCAGCAACACAGGAACAAAGCCCTGAGCTTCAATATACAGGCTGCTCAGAGTTACTCCAAAACCATCCACATCTCATAACTCATTACTGGACACTTTATTGCACTCCAGAGAGAAGAAATACAGCTCCAGCCACCAGAACACCAACACAAGCTTCCCTAACCAAGAAA
>SJYC01101623.1:0-21668 GCA_006408675.1 Madoqua kirkii
AGTTTGTTTTTCAAAAATCCATTTTGTAGATCTATAGCAAAAATCAATAGCTAGAGGCAATAGTCCTGTCAACTTTCAGGATAGGAAATTGAGTAAAGCATTTGGCTATTACTTAGCTGGTCTGGAGACAGGGTTAAAAAGAGGTTTCACTGGAGACGATCAGCTTAAAGATCTGAAATATAATGCTACCCTAAAAAGAAGGTATCAAGGTATCCAAGTAAGGTATTCAACATCATGGTAATCCAAGTCTATGCCCTGACCAGTAATGCTGAAGAAGCTGAAGTTGAACAGAGACCTAAAAGACCTTTTAGAACTAACACACACACAAAAAGATATCCTTTTCAGTATAGGGGACTGGAATGCAAAAGTAGGAATTCAAGAAACACCTGGAGTAACAGGCAAATTTAACCTTGGAGTACAGAATGAAGCAGGGCAAAGACTAATAGAGTTTTGCCAAGAAAACACACTGGTCATAGCAAACACTCTCTTCCAGCAATCCAAGAGAAGACTCTACACATGGACATCAACAGATGGCCAACACCAAAATCAGATTGATTGTATTCTTTGCAGCCAAAGATGAAGAAGCTCTATACAAATCAGCGAAAACAAGACAAGGAGCTGACTGTGGCTCCTCAGATCATGAACTCCTTATTGCCAAATTCAGACTTAAATTGAAGAAAATGGGGGAAACCACTAGATCATTTAGGTATGACTTAAATCAAAGCCCTAACAATTATACAATGGAATTGAGAAAGAGATTTAAGGGACTATTTCTGATAGACAGAATGCCTGATGAACTATGGATGGAGATTCGTAACATTGTACCGGAGACAGGGATCAAGATGATCCCCAAGAAAAAGAAATGTAAAAAAGCAAAATGGCTGACTGAGGAAGTCTTACAAATAGCTGTGAAAAGAAGAGAAGCAAAAAGCGAAGGAGAAAAGGAAAGATATACCCATTTGAATGCAGAGTTCCAAAGAATAGCAAGGAGAGACAAGAAAGTCTTCCTCAGCAGTCAATGCAAAGATAGAGGAAAACAATAGAATGGGAAAGACTAGAGATCTCTTCAAGAAAATTAGAGATACCAAGGGAACACTTTATGCAAAGATGCGCTCAATAAAGGACAGAAATGGTACGGACCTAAGAGAAGCAGAAGATATTAAGAAGAGGTGGCAAGAATACACAGAAAAATGGTACAAAAAAGATCTTCACAACCCTGATAATCATGATGATGTGATCACTAATCTAGATCCAGACATCCTGGAATGTAAAGTAAAGTGGACCTTAGGAAGCATCACTACTAATGAAGCTAGTGGAGATGACAAAATTCCAGTTGAGCTATTTCAAATCCTGAAAGATGATGCAGTGAAACTGCTGCACTCAATATGCCAGCAAATTTGGAAAACGCAGCAGTGGCCACAGGACTGGAAAAGGACAGTTCATTCCAACCCCAAAGAAAGGTAATGCCGAAGAATGCTCAAACTACCATACAATTGCACTCATCTCATATGCTAGTAAAGTAATGCTCAAAATTCTCCAAGCCAGGCTTCAGCAATATGTGAACCGTGAACTTCCAGATGTTCAAGCTGTTTTAGAAAAGGCAGAGGAACCAGAGATCAAATTGCCAACATCTGCTGGATCATGGAAAAAGCAAAAGAGTTCCAGAAAAACATCTATTTCTGTTTTATTGACTATGTCAAAGCCTTTGACTTTGTGAATCAAAACAAACTATGGAAAATTCTGAAAGAGATGGGAATACAAGACCACCTGATCTGCCTCTTGAGAAACCTGTATGCAGGTTAGGAAGCAACAGTTAGGACTGGACATGGAACAACAGACTGGTTCCAAATAGGAAAAGGAGTACGTCAAGGCTGTATATTATCACCCTGCTTATTTAACTTCTATGCAGAGTACATCATGAGAAACGCTGGACTGGAAGAAGCATAAGCTGGAATCAAGATTGCCAGGAGAAATATCAATAACCTCAGATATGCAGATGACACCACCTTTATGGCAGAAAGTGAAGAACTAAAGAGCCTCTTGATGAAAGTGAAAGAGGAGAATGAGAAGGTTGGCTTAAAGCTGAACATTCAGAAAACCAAGATCATGTATCCGGTCTCATCACTTCATGGCAAATAGATGGGGAAACAGTGGAAACAGTGGCAAACTTTATTTTGAAGCCTCCAAAATCACTGCAGATGGTGACTGCAGCCATGAAATTAAAAGACACTTACTCCACTTGGAAGGAAAGTGATGACCCATCTAGATAGCATATTCAAAAACAGAGACATTACTTTGTCAGCAAAGGTCTGTCTAGTCAAGGCTATGGTTTTCCCAGTGGTCATGTTTGGATGTGAGAGTTGGACTGTAAAGAAGGCTGAGTACTGAAGAATTGATGCTTTTGAATTCTGATGTTGGAGAAGACTCTTAGGAGTCCCTTGGACTGCAAGGAGATCCAACCAGTCCATCCTTTGGAGATCAGTCCTGAGTGTTCATTGGATGGACTGATGTTAAAGCTGATACTCCAGTATTTTGGCCAACTGATGTGAAGTGCTGACTCATTTGAAAAGATCCTCATGCTGGGAAAGATTGAGTGCTGGAGAAGGTGCCAACAGAGAATGAGATGGTTGGATGGCATCACCGACTCAATGCACATCTATTTGGGCAAACTCCAGGAGTTGGAAATCTACAGAGAGGCCTGGCCCGATGAATTTCATTGGGTTGCAAAGAGTCGAACAGACTGAGTGACTGAACTGAGCTAATAAAGAAAGGAAAATACTAGCAGTAAAATTATCGATGCAATGTTGTGGTTATGTAAGACAATGTCTTTTGTTTTAAGAAACTATGCTATTTAGAGATAAATATGGGAAGATCGCCTGGATGAGGAAATGGCAACCTCCTCTAGTATTTTTGTCTGAGAACTGCATGGGCAGAGGAGCCTAGCAGACTACTGTGCCACCTGGGAAGCCCTAATATGTTAGAGTCTGCAATGCCATGGACTGTAGCCTGGCAGGTTATACCTCAATTCAAAATACAAAGTTTTTTAGAAGGAAATATAATGACTGTGTTTAGGTTCAACACAAAGGTTGCATAAATACAGAAATAAGGATACTCATAGATCTGTTATAAAGATGCTCAAGGATGGGGGAGAAGTTTGGAAGAGACTGAGTACCCACATGGCTAACTTTAGAATTCTCAACTAAGAAAAAGATACTTTCTTCTTTCTGTTATGTATAGCCATGCCCTTCTGGGTTCCTAAAAGAGTTCAAGGGGGAAAAAAAAGGCCAGTCTAGTTTACTGATGTGAGAAGATGTTAATAATCTTGGTATTTCTACTAAGTTCATGGAAAGAAGCCATTTCCAATTGATCTGTCTGCATCAGAGTTCAGGTAGCACAAACTTTCACCTCTCCGTTCTATTTTCTTTTGTCTTCCATGATTTAAGAGCCTCTGTTACTCTAGCTGTATTTTGGATACAATATAGGAATTGGGTTATAAAATGTTTCCACTTCTCATTTTATTTCTTGCACTATCCCAGATATCCCCAAAGCTTATAAATATTTTTCCAAGGCAAAAAGGATAAATGTGAAGTAAATGCACCCTCCAGATAACTATTAGGAGTAATTTCTGATGAACAGACTCAGTTCTTAGTAGGAAACATGGGAATATCAAGGAACGCAAACTTTTCCCCCATCATCTGGGGCTGATGGCTGAAGTCCTCTGGTTTGGCATGGGGACTTCATGCTGTGGAGGCTGAGTTCTTGATCCCAGAACTCAAGCAAGCAATTCAAGATAGGATAATTTGTAATGTCTTTCAACTCTCATCATGTCTATGTAATATCTGAGTAAATCTGATCACAACTTGATTAGATTTAACATGCTCATCCTAATAACTATAAAACACTCATGTTGCTCCAATTCTTATAATTCTAATGCAAACAACTGGCTTATATATTCCTCATCTAAAATACATAATAGCAGTTTCATGAGAGAGTGCAAGTCAAACATGACACCCCACAAGATTTTAAATATCAAAGATGGAATAAATCAAGGGCCAGGAAACTTGAAAATAGATTATAACTGCAAAACTGTTGTTCTAGAACTGAATATTCAGTACAGCTTAATGTAACTAGATTTCAATGTTTCTCCATTCAAGTTTTCACATTTACAGCTGATAAAGTATATGCCCCAGTCACACACAGACACAAACACCATACAGTTAACACTAAAGAACTCTATACAAAAGACACCTTTGCTCTATCTCAGGGAAGCCACCCATCTTACCTGCTGCCTCAGTGTTTTTAAAGACAAACAAATCTTTCCCAGTCTTGGGAAATAGTTCCAAGACTCTCACCATTATCAACTTTTAGCAGTAAGCCACTGTTAAGGTAATTAAACTATTTGGTAAATAGGTTATTTACTACTCCTATTCTTTTCTTCCCTCTGCAATGCCAATTCTGGAAGCTGACTTGTATTAAAATTTATATGTGTATGTGCATGCTCAGTCACACAGTTGGGTCTGAATCTTTGCAATTTCATGAACGGTAGCCTGCCAGGCTCCTCTGTCCATGGATTTTTTCCAGGCAAGAATACTGGAGTGGGTTGCCATTTCCTACTCTAGGGGAACTTCCCAATCCAGGGTTCAAACCCACACCTACACTGGCAGGCAAATTCTTTACCCCTACATCACCTGGAAGCCCATTAAAATTTATACATATCATTATATCAGGCAATGCTATTTGCCAGTCTAGTGCTTATTTGATATTCAAATTAGACGAAAGGAAAGGAAGAAGCATCTCTAACCTCCTAACCCATACAGACTAAATTATTTTCATTTATCCAAATGGAGACCTGTTAGAGGCTATCTTACTCTAATATCCTGGCAATATTCACCAATGCCTAGGTCTGCAGACATCCTGGTAAGTGTCTGCTAATTGTCATTTTGAACTGCTCTGCTAAATTCTAGGGCATATATTTTTGTATTTCCTAAAAATGTGATATACTTCTTCCTCTTCTTAGTTCTCCTATTTCTAACCTCAATCAGGACCACAAATTCTAATAGCCTTTTTATTCCTCTCTGACTGGTGAAATGTCAAAAGTGGGAGATATGACTCATTAAAAGTAAATGCTGAAGATCTTAATAAAGTCATTGTCTATTTTCCCTCAAAAGTTCTGTTTCTTTAGAGTATATTAGAGATATAGAAGCAAGATGGAGTTCCTTCCTTGAAGATCAATACTGTACAAATATTTGGTGACTATCTACATAACTCCAACCAACATCAATAGAGATAGAACATGAAGCAATTGCCTAATTGTAACAATTGGAAAATGGGATAGATTATAATTGATGCCACTGCAAGTATTCTGTCTGCTAAGAGCCTGTCAAATTTCTAAGAGTTGTCACTAATTCTTAGAATGTTCAGATTTTCTCTCCATTCAGGTAAAGAGGTATTTGATATTACACTTGTTGTTGTTCAGTTGCTAAGTCATGTCCAACTCTTTGGATCACATGGACTCCAGTATGGTAGGTTTCCCCATCCTTCACTATCTCCCAGAGTTTGGCAAAATTCATGTCCATTGAGTCAGTGATGCTACCTAACCATCATCCTTGTACTGCCCCATTCTCCTTTTGCCTTCAGTCTTTCCCAGTATTGATATCACAGACTGTTATCCAATAAATGAGATGGAACTCTATCACCTGACCACTTAAAGATGTTAACATTTTATGGAATATTTAAAATTTAAGAAATAAATGCCAGGTGTACATCTAAAAAGGGTTGGGAAATTCATGCATCTCAAGCTTTAAAATCCATTTGTGTACCTAGGAGATAATTAACGGCAATAAGATAAATGAGTCCCAGGAAAAAATGAGACTATTTTAATCTAATGTAATATAGAAGTCCACTCAAGTCTATCAGAAAGTTTTTCCACCCTGAGAAAATACATCCAGGAAATGACCTAAATAAAATTATGAGGAAGAATTATTTCTGAAATTATGCAACAATATATTCTTGTTTTCTTGTAAATAAAAGATAACATAGCATAGTTGACGCTTGTTTAAATTTTGCATACAAATATGTCTAATGCCAACTGGATTCAATTTATCCTGTCTTAATTTGAATTAACTTGACAGATCTTTTGACACATGCTGAACAGCCTAATTGTTGCTTATTTTGGTGCACTGAATCAGTGAACATGGCAATCAGAATTCAAGCAGATGTTCACAGTTTCTGTGATTGCCTGGAGCCCAAGGGTGGAAGAAGGAGAATCATTTTGCTGATTTACTTTTGTTAGTATCTGTCGAGGCACAGACTGCATTCCAAATACAACTGTTAAAATAAGCAGACTCTGCTAAAGAGTTGTGAAGAACAAATATGAATACTAATTATAACTTCATTTTTTGACACATTTGAACTTATATACATAGTTACTTTAATCAGAATTTGCCAATGGGAAAGTTGCAAAAGCACATTTATCTTCCTATAGCCTCATTTTTTTTCACTATCTTAATTTTTAAATGTGATTATTTATTATAATTAGCTTCAAGAATACAGAAAACTACAACGTGATAAAGCAAACAGAAGTGTGTCTGTCACCCTTACTGCCTACTTTGTCATATCTTATATTGTGCTATGTTTACTAGAACTTTTAAAATATGTATGTATCTATTTATTTACTTTAGGCTGTGCTGGATCTTTATTGCTATGCCCAACACAGGCTTTCTCTAGTTGCAGTGAGTAAGGTCTACTCTGTAATTGTGGTGGGGGGCCTTCTCACTGCAGTGACTTCTCTTGTTGCAGAGCACAGGATTTAGGGTGCACTGTCTTCAAGAGTTTCAGCTTGCCAGCTTAGTTGCCCCATGGCATGTGGAATCTTCCTGGAACAGGGATTGAACTCTTCTCTCCTGAACTGGCAGGCATATTCTTAACCACTGAACCACAAGGGAAGTCCTAAAAATTCTTTTTGTTTTAATTGTTATTTTTTAAGAACTAGAGCATTACAGACTCCATTGACTCTTCTTCCAAATAAATGGGAGTAATCACAATCTGATCAATTCCATACATCCTTTACATTTTTGTTATGAAGTTTGTATGTTATCAATTTGAAGTAAAAATTTCCTTCATATGTTTAAAAAAAACACAAAATAAGTACAATTATATAAATAGTATAAAAGAAATCTAGAGTTGAATAGCTCAGAGTTTGTAAAGTGACTTCTTAAAATTGCCATCGACTTACATCAGTTCAGTTCACTTGCTTGGTCATGCCTGACTCTTTGCGACCCCATGGACCACAGCAGGCCAGGCCTCCCATGGTGGTGTCCGTTACCAACTCCTAGAGTTTACTCACACTCACATCCATTGAGTTAGTGATGCCATCCAACCATCTTATCCTCTGTCATTCCCTTCTCCTCCAGCCTTCAATCTTTCCCAGCATCAGGTCTTTTCCAATGAGTCAGTTCTTTGCATCAGGTGGCCAAAGTATTGGAGTTTCAGCTTCAGCATCAGTCCTTCCAATGAATATTCAGGACTGATCTCCTTTAGGATGGACTGGTTGGATATCCTTGCAGTCCAAGGGACTCAAGAGTCTTCTCCAACACCACAGTTCTAAAACATCAATTCTTCAGCACTCAGCTTTCTTTATAGTCCAACTCTCACGTCCATACATGACTACTTGGAAAACCATAGCCTTAACTAGATGGACCTTTGTTGGCAAACTAATGTCTCTGCTTTTTAATATGCTGTGTAGATTGGTCATAGCTTTTCTTTCAAGAAGTAAGCGTTTTTTAATTTCATGGCTGCCATCACCATTGCAGTGATTTTGGAGCTCCTCCAAAAATAAAATCTATTTGTTTTATTTATTATAAAATTCTTGTTTTTTCATATTTTCAATTCTATAGGTTTTTTTTAACAACTTATTAATTTTTTCATTGTTTTATGAGGAATTGTTTAAAAACATTCCTTAAGCACTTTGGACACTGTTTGTTATAGCAGATACCTTCTGACAGGCTATGATTAGTTTCACACCTGCTATTAAATTATCTTTCTCTATAGATAATTTAAAATTTTGTCATTGTAAGTTTTATTAGCTTTTTTCTTTGTGGGTTATGCTTTTTAATTTTTTCCACTTCAGAGGCCTTACATCTAGTCCTGTATATTTTCTTCTAAATGTTTCAGTTTGTTTTTACTCATTAGTTTTTCATACACTGAGAGCTGAAGATGTCTTGCTAATTTTTCTTTGCTTAGAAATTATAAATGCTCCTACCACCATTTGGTGACTATTTCTCTGTTGTTATTTTGCTTTTTTTTTTCAAGCTTCCTCTCCTAAATTTCCTCTTAGATATATATGAAATCTTATTCTTTTCTTTTTTATTTCTCATCATTTTACTTCTCTAGTTTTTAGTCAGTGTAATATCATCAATCTACTTTCTGATTCGTCAATTCTTTTTTTTTTATGTGTGTTTCTAAAAGTTTTATACATTTTTTTCTCAAATTGTTTTATTGTTTTTGTTATATCTTGTGCTTTCTTCTTCTTTATTGCTTTTTACTTTACTTTACTTTTTAAAAACAGTCCCTACACCTTTAGTTCTGTGACAATAATTCTGATATTTACTTTCACTTCTGTGTCATTCACATGGATTTCTTTCAGGAAATTTTTCTGACTTTGAACTGACAAGTAATTGCAGCAGGTCTTGCTTGTGAGAATCCTGTATGTCAAATTGAGAATGAATCCTTCATACTAACTACTGTATTTGTTTACGCCTTTGCTTCTGCCAGAATAGGGAAAATTGTGGAAAAACTTGGTGTTAAGAAATTTGTAGTAGGGAAGGTCCATTGTTAACGAGGCTCATAATACTTCATTTTTTTTTTTTTTTTAAGTCCAATCAGAGCCCAAGCCAAGACAGAAAACTTTTTTGTGGTATTACTGTCAGTGATAATTTTTCTTCTTCTTCTTTTTAATATAAATTTATTTATTTTAATTGGAAGCTAATTACTTTACAATATTGTATTGGTTTTGCCATACATTGACATGAATCCACCATGGGTGTACATGTGTTTCCCATCCTGAACCCTCCTCCCACCTCCCTCTGCTTTTCATAGAAACCTCCAGTATTCTTGCCTGGAAACTTTCATGGACAGAGAGCAAAAACCTAACTCTCTTCAATACTGTGAATGCTGAGAGAAGTGAAGACACAGAAGGAAAGCTTGAAACCAATAGAGGATAATTTATAAAATTTAAGGAAGTAAGCCATCTCTTAATGTGAAAGTGTGAGGTGAAACAGCTATGGAAGCTGCAGCAAGTTCCTTGTCCAGGGAGTCTTCCCTACCCAGGAATTTAACCCAGATCTCTCACATTGCAGGCAGATTCTTTGCTATCTGAGCCACTAGGGAAACCCAAGTAATTCAGAAGATTTAGCTAAGATCCTGTCTCTTATACACATCTTATATGTGTATGTGCATGCTCAGTCACACAGTTGGGTCTGAATCTTTGCAATTTCATGAACGGTAGCCTGCCAGGCTCCTCTGTCCATGGATTTTTTCCAGGCAAGAATACTGGAGTGGGTTGCCATTTCCTACTCTAGGGGAACTTCCCAATCCAGGGTTCAAACCCACACCTACACTGGCAGGCAAATTCTTTACCCCTACATCACCTGGAAGTCCATTAAAATTTATACATATCATTATATCAGGCAATGCTATTTGCCAGTCTAGTGCTTATTTGATATTCAAATTAGACGAAAGGAAAGGAAGAAGCATCTCTAACCTCCTAACCCATACAGACTAAATTATTTTCATTTATCCAAATGGAGACCTGTTAGAGGCTATCTTACTCTAATATCCTGGCAATATTCACCAATGCCTAGGTCTGCAGACATCCTGGTAAGTGTCTGCTAATTGTCATTTTGAACTGCTCTGCTAAAAGGACAAATTTTCCTACCTTATTCTACTGATTAGATTCTTGCTATTCTTAAATTGCTGAATAAATTTAGATAGATATTGCTATTTCACATGCAAAATAAATTGTGATTCTAAGTAAAAGTTTGTTATAGATTAGTTTATTGAGAGTTGAAAAACTTGAAAACATTGAATAGTTCTTTAAAATTCATAGCATGATCTATCAAGTGACTATAGTAGATCTTAGCTGCATCCAGAGGGTACCCTTGTATACTCTGTAATAATAAATTATGCTAAACATACAAAATAAGTATATGAAAAACTTTTATGTACCTAAGTATGAAAATGCTATTTAATTCATTTTTTAACTAAGAAATTTATTTTCTTAATGTCCAGGAAAATAGAACTATCAAATGATACACTTGCAACTAGTGGAATTTCTACTGTGATTGCTTAATAGTTAGAAAAGAAAAGTATAATGTAGCTTTTCACTGTGGTTGTTTTCTGTATCCTCTCACATTCTGGATGTCACCAAAAGCCTTTGATTATATTTAGACTATTTTTATGGCATTGCAAATAATGGCTGTCTAATTATCACTTCAGAAAACTATGTTGCACTCCTTTAAGGTAGGGACCAAATTTTGTTCATAATTAGACCATTATGAAAGATACTTGTTAAGTGCTGACAGAAATTAAGTACTAACTAAGAGTATTGTACATATGGGGAATTAAAAAAACAAGGGAAGTAGTAAATCACTAGAAGTTTTTCTAGGCAGAAAAATGAACCAAGGACACTGGAGAGAGAGAAATTTGTTTGCAAAGGCAAGTAGATTTTATTAATTTATTCAGTAAATATTTATTTAACCTATTACGCATGCTAGGCTGTTGGGATGCAATCTGATGCAAAAACATATGTGGTTCCAACTCGCATAGAGTTTGCAATTTATGAAAAGGTATTCAGCCAATAAATTCCTTGAAAAATGTGTTTCAAAAAGCTGAAATAAGTGTGTAAAGCAAAATAAGTGTATACAAAAGAGAATTAATGCCTTCTTCTAAGTTAATTAACCATGTTTTACAGTCCTAATTTGTCTCTATAATGGCATTATTTATAACTTTTGAGAAATGAGTGGTCGTTCCTAGGGCATAAACACTTAGGTATAATAATACATTATATGTAATGTTACATTAATGTTGTCTGCTTATGTATAATGTTATATCACTTAATGTGTAACATAAGATGCTTCCAATATAAAATAACTGCTTTCTCCCCTAATCTTTAGTACTATTTATGTCCTAGATTTACTTTAACATATCCTTTGAACATATAATTTATCACTATTTTTGTTTTAGACAGAGCCATCTGTTAGAGGCATTAAAAGTAAGGAAAAAATGAATTTATGCTTTCCTTCATTTATTTTATATCCAGGGTTCATCCTTTTTGTAAGTATGTCCAAGTTTCTGTCTGGTTTCATATTCTTTCTGCCTAAAGAATTTTTCTTAATATCTCTTGTGTTGCAAGTCTACTTAGTCATAAATCATCTTTGTGTTTATGTGTGAGAGAGAGACAGAGAGAGAGTAAGTTGTTATTTCTCCTTTGCTTAGGAAGATATTTTAGAGTATAGGATTCTATATAGGTATTTTTTTTCAGGACTTTAAATATGACAATTTGTTGTGTTCTGTATTGTATGATTTCAAATAAGAACTGCACTGTAATGCTTCTCTTTCTTTATTATTTTCATGTAATGTGTCTTTTTTTTCTGAGTATTTTCAAGTTTTTTCAAATTCATTTATTTTCAGGGGTGACAACAGCTAGAGTGGGGCATTGTGTGTGTGTGTGTGTGTGTGTGTGTGTGTGTGTTTGGTATCTATCTCTAACTTTAGAAGACTTGTGGCCATTATGTCTTTATATATTTCTCCTCCCCTTTTTTCCTATTTCTCGAATTTCAAGTATACATTTATTAGACCAGCTAATATGTCCAATATACTTTAGATCTATTTTCTCATATTTTTTGGTTTTTGAGCTATCTTTAAGGTCACTGAATTGTTTTTTCTTTTTCTTTTTTGGCTGTGTTGATCATGTGGAGCATGTTAAAGTGGTTGAATTGGGCATAAGTTTGTTGAAGGTATTCCTTATCACTGTTACTGCTCTTTTAATTTGCTTGCTTCTAAGTTTTTCATTTTTTCTGTTTTATGTATTTTATTTCTATGCAAAAAGTAACCATTTTATATTGCATGACATTTACCTTTTCAATTAGAGATTTTATTATATTAATCACACTGATTTTAACATTGTACTCAGAGATTTCTCACATCCATGTCAGCTCTATTAACGATTTTTGCCTCTTGAAGTTCACTGTTTATTTCTTGCATTTTTTAAAAGTAAAACTTTTAACGCTTTGTTGAAGAAACTAATCACAAATGAGACAATAGTTACTGACCTAAATAACTTTTTTGAAGTGAAGTGTTAGTTGCTCAGTCATGTCCGACCCTTTGCGAGCCCATGGACCACAGCCCACTAAGTTCCTCTTTCCATGGGATTTTCCAGGTAAGGATCCTGGAGTGGGTTGCCATTTCCTTCTCCAGGGGATCTTCCTGACCCAGGGATCAAACCCCACGTCTGCTACACTGGAGGCAGATTCTTTACTGACTGAGCTATCAGGGAAATTTTGGGAGGATGGGGTATAAATTAGCAAACTTTTTCTTCTCTAGATCTTAACTTTGTGGATTTGAAGCTATCCAAACAGGAATGACCCTTGGTTTGGACTGTTTGCTTGCTACTGTTAGCTTCAGTGTACTTGGTCACCTGATTTCTTTGGGATTAATTTGTGTTTAGCTTGGAGGCTATCATTTTATAAGGTATTATGATTTCTGCTTCATTCTCAGCTTTAAGGCTCCCCTCTACAATGCTCCTGAGAGAGCATTCCTCTCCAGTCTTGTTCTATTCTGCTATTGCACCAGAGTTGTTCACCTGCCACTCATCATATTTTGGTCTAGTGGTAAAGTATAATTACTCCTATTCCAGCCGTAGACCTGGACAGGCATGTTATTTTGACCCTGCACCTATTCTGATCCTGAAGACCTTCAGCAGCCTTACTAATGCCCTGAAGTGTTTATTGCTTTCCTACCACGGTAAGTTCTGTAGGGCAAGTAGGGAGCAAATATCACTTGGATGTTTCCATTCAGGGCTTCCCTGGTAGTTCAGTGGTAAGGAATCCACCTGTAATGCAAGATCACAAGAGATGCAAGTTCCATCTCTGGGTTGGGAAGATACCCTAGAGGAGAGATCCCCTAGTGGAATGGCAACCCACTCCATTGTTCTTGCCTGGAAAATTCCATGGACAGAGGAGTCTGCCAGGCTATGGTCCATAGGGTCACAAAGAGTCAGACAGGACTCAAGCGACTTAGCACACATGCTCCTGTGGTGGGGCTTCCCAGGTAGCTCAATGGTCAAGAATCTTCCTACAATGCAGGAGACTTGCAAGAGATATGGTTTCAGTCCTTGGCCGGAGAAGATCCCCTGGAGTAGGAAATGGCAACTCACTCTAATATTACTTCCTGGAGAATCCCATGGACAGAGAAGCCTGGTGGGCTATAGTCCATAGGGTCACAAAGAGTTGGACATGACTGAACAACCAAACAACAACTACACGCTCTTCTTGCAGCCACTGCCGTTTATTCCCGCAACTCTGCACTGTAAAGGAGATTCCCTTGAACTTTCACTGATATTTTTAGTGACTATCCTCTGAGATTCATGCTGAAAAGCCTACAAGTAGGTGTAAACTCCTGTATACATGCAGTACCAAGTCTCAAAACCTTCGCATCAGCATATAATCAGCTGCCAATTTGTTGACAACTCTAGCCTCATTCTTCGTGTCACTGTCTATCATCCTGGTGAAGAAGTGCTCATGTCCCTCCCCTTTTTTTTTTTTCCTCTTTCCTCCATGCTCTAGTCTATTTCTAGGTTTTGGGCCAGTAGATTCGGTCATGAGCTCAATTCTTTGGTTAAAAAAGTCATGAACATGTAGTTTGCTGCTTTTTTGCTTTTGAAGGAAAGAGTGGGGTATTTAAAAACCATAATTTTTAGACTGATTTTTGGAAAGTGAATCAGAGTTATCACGTGAAAAGGAGTATGCCAGAAGAGAACTTGAGGTCAAAGAAATATCATGGAAGTGTTATGAGGAAACAAGATATTTTCAAACAAAGGAAACAGGAGCAATAAAAGCAGTGTTGCTAAGCATGGATAATGAACATAAAGATGAAACTAGGAGAAATTGGAGAGAGAGTGCATATCACATCATGCCTAGACCTTGTTTAGTTCTTATTCTGTGAATGATGAGAATTCCTTGATGTAATGCAAGCAATTTTCATGATTTTTTTTGAAATATTTACCTTGGATACACTTTGGAAACAATTTAAAATCATGTGGGTAGATCTACTGAAAATGACTGCAGAAGTCCAGGTAGAATAAGATGGATATTTGAACTAGGGATATAGAGTAGATCTGGAAAGAAACAGGCAGATTCCTTTTTTGAAGACTCTGACACAGGTAGAGAGAATGGTGAGACATTCTGGGTAGCAGCTGCACAGGTTAATAAACGTATTTTAGGAAATTAGGCTGAAAATGAGTTAGAATGAGATTAAGAAAGACCATGAAGTCCATTCAAAGAAGCCTGTATTGATTTCTTCTATGTAGTGAATTCATAGTATGTTGCATGCTGAGCTATCATTAATCATATTATATTTGAGGAAAGGAAGCTTAAATCACTAAATCACAATCTACATGAATCGGATATTGTTGCATTCTGAACAGCAAATTCAACATTCTTAAGCTTATGTCAGTAAAAATGTGTATTAATATTGTAAAACCAGGTAAGAACTGCTTTTGCAAATAAATTAATAAACTATTAAGACACAGAAAATTTAGCTTTATCACCATCCTTGTTTGAACAAAATCTGTCAGTAAAATATATTAGTTGGAATCATCATCTCTATAAAACCTGGTTGGAAGGTGATGAAGATGAACCAGTTGATAGATGAAAAGTGGTTATATTTTAAAATATGTCATTTCCCTTATGGTTCAAATAAAGCATATATGAAAAATACATTATATTTTATACCATAGCAAATTTCTAAATTCTGGTTTACAAGTGAGCATTCATTACAGGTTAATTTTCTAGTTTTCAAATGTTAATTTCTTAACAGATTGAACAAACTAGCTATTTTTTAATTCAGATTATAAATGAGCATATATTGAACACAGAACAAGCACTAGTTATTGTGGATGCAGGGATTTAAAAAAAAAAAAAAACTAGATGGCATATATTGTGTCCAAAAGAGGAACAAACATTTTGCAGTGCATCATGGTTTCAAGCTGAAGAGTGCAAAGGGCGGACGTACCTGCGTGAGGCAGGATGGAGACTGTATAATAAAGTAAGGAAGCAAGATTTCTTGAAAGGATTTATAATGCTTTTATTGCTGAATAATATATTGTTGTTTTAGTCTCTGATTCATGTCTGGCTTTTCTGACCCCGTGGAATGTAGCCCACCTAGACTTTCTGTCCATGGGATTCTCCAGACAAGAATACTGGAATGGGTTGCCACTTTTTCCTCCAGGAGAGCCACCTGAAAAATCCCAAAATAATATATTAGGAGACTGAAAATAGCTTTAAAGAGCCTCTTGATAAAGGTGAAAGAGGAATGCAAAAGAAACAGCTTAAAGCTCAACATTCAAAGAACTGAGATCATGGCATCTGGTCCTATCACTTCATGGAAAATAGATGGGGAAACAATGGAAACAGTGAAAGCTTTTATTTTCTTGGGCTCTGAAATCACTGCAGATGGTGACTGCAGCCATGAAATTAAAAGACGCTTGCTCCTTGGAAGAAATGCTATGACAAACTTAGACAGTGTATTTAAAAGCAGAGACGTTACTTTGCCAACAAAGATCTGTATAGTCAAAGCTGTGGTTTTTTGAATAGTCATGTATGGATGTGAGAGTTGGACTGTAAAGAAAGCTTAACGCCGAAGAACTGATGCTTTTGAACTGTAGTATTGGAAAAGACTCTTGAGGGTCCCTTGGACTGCAAGGAGATCCAACCAGTGAATCCTAAATGAAATATCAAAGCTGTGGGTTTTTGAATAGTCATGTATGGATGTGCGAGTTGGACTGTAAAGAAAGCTTAACGCCGAAGAACTGATGCTTTTGAACTGTAGTATTGGAAAAGACTCTTGAGGGTCCCTTGGACTGCAAGGAGATCCAACCAGTGAATCCTAAATGAAATCAGTCCTGAATATTCATTGGAAGAACTGATGCTGAAGCTGAAACTCCAATACTTTGGCCATCCAATGTGAAGAGCCATCTTATTAGAAAAGACCCTGATTCTGGGAAAGATTGAAGGCGGGAGGACAAGGGGATGACAGAGAAAAAGATGGTTGGACGGCATCACTGACTCAATGGGCATGAGTTTGAGCAAACTCCAGGAAATAGTGAAGGACAGGGAAGCCTGGCATGCTTCAGTCCATGGAGTTGCAAAGAGTCGGACATGAGTGAATGACTGAAAAATGAACAAAAAATTGCTCAGCAAATGTCAACTGTATACAAGAATAAACACTTTTCTCTTTTCCTACTTTATCATTCTCATTTGGATTTTTTGGTTTGGGCCACTGCTGCCTTCAGGCTTGTCATTGGAATTTCATCACTATCAGCCTACAACTTACTGACAGGAAGAAATCTCCTCTACTATGCCTTACTTGAAGATGTGAATGACTGGATGGAACACCCAAAAGGACTGCTTCATGGACCCTAGCAACCACACCATTGCTTCTGGTCCCATCTGGTTGTTGTCTTCTCTCAGCCTGCTGAAGCCTTGCTCTTCAGATTCAGAAACACCTCTTGCTTCTGACTCATATTTTGCTGACTTACCATGGTTACTCTTGCTGTTTTCAAATACTTACCCTCACTATCCTACATCCATCTTTCCTATTATTACTTTCTATGATGCAGTATTCAATCTATTGTGTTTTCAAACTCAAGTGGAAGAATTTTCCTTCTCTAATTATATCATCTCATTAGGGATACAGGTAATTTTTTACTATTTTTAAGCCATGAATTAATGATAAATCTGAGTAATCACATTCAGTTCAGTTCAGCTGCTCAGTCATCTCCAACTCTTTGCAATCCCATGTACTGAAACATGCCAGGCTTCTCTGTCCACCAACTCCCAGAACACACTCAAACTCATGTCCATTGTGTTGGTGATGTTATCCAACCATCTTATCCTCTGTCATCCCCTTCTCCTCCTGCCTTCAATCTTTCTCAGTTTCAGGACCTTTTCCAAAGAGCCAGTTCTTTGCATCAGGTGGCCAAAGTATTGGAGTTTCAGATTCAGCATCAGTCCTTCCAATGAACATTTAGGACTTATTTCCTTTAGGATGGTCTGGTTGGATCTCCTTGCAGTCCAAGGGACCCTCAAGAGTCTTCTCCAATACTACAGTTCAAAAGCATCAGTTCTTCTGCACTCAGTTTTCTTTATAGTCCAACTCTCACAACCGTACATGACTATTGGAAAAACCATAGCTTTGACCAGATGGATATTTTTTGGCAGAGTAACGTGTTGCTTTTTAATGTGATGCTAGGCCGGTTATAGCTTTTCTTCCAAAGAACAAGACATGGCTGTAGTCACTATCTGCAGCAATTTTGGAGCCCTCCCCAAATAAAGTCTCTCACTGTTTCCATTGTTTCCCCATCTATTTGTCATGAAGTAATGGGATTGAATGCCATGATCTTAGTTTTTTGAATGTTGTTTTAAGCCAACTTTTCCACTCTCCTCTTTTACTTTCATCAAGAGGCTCTTTCGTTCTCACTTTCTATAATCACATTTTTTAGTGATGTCACTCAATCATGTCCTTTGCGACATGACTCTTTGTGACCCCATGGACTGTGGCCTACCATGCTCCTCTGCCCATGGGATTTTCCAGGCAAGAGTACTGGAGTAGGTTGCCATTTCCTTTTCCAGAGGATCTTCCCAACCCAGGGACTGAACCCAGGTCTTTTGCATTGTAGGCAGATGCTTTACTGTCTGAGCTACTATTCTGCTTTCATATGAACAACTACAAACCACAATTTGGTCAATAATTTTAATATTCTAGTGGTTATATACTGTAAGACAAAGAGTATTTTTGAACTTTTTTCTTCAAGATTTTGAAATCTACAATTCTCTTTTCCTCTTTTTGAAAACCATCCCATCTGTACTTCAACTGATGGTAAGATTTTCAGACAAAAAGAGAACCTAATCACTTAAAAGTCAAAGAAAAAGCTCTACCTTTTCTACCATTTCAATTGTTCTTCCCTACTAACTGGAGAATCCAGGGTCACAGAGTGCCCTAATACTTAGCAAACTTTTAAATTTTATTTAAAATTCTCCTCTACCTTTTTCTATTTCAACTGAACTCATTTAATTCATTTGTATTTTCCATATTACATTCCCTGTTTTCCTTAACTAGAACCATTGTTTACTGCTTTGTTACTAGCATTTTTATTAATTATAATATTTCTGTGTATATTATATATATACATACATATATGTATATATATAATTTCAACTTTTTAGACACTAATTACTCCTATCAACGTGTCAGAAAGCAGAAAATAATGCTCAGAACAATCCAAAATGTCATATATTATAATTTTAAGTTCACTCAGAAAGTTTATATAAAACAACCTCTATGCAGCTTACACTACACATGGTCCTGCTTCTTAGAGAACAAATCTGCATAAAAGCTTTATCAATTTTAGCATCTATATGTTACAGTTCTGCAAAACTTAACTTTTAGGTATTTCCCCATATTTTTAGCAGGTCTTAGATATAGCTTTCTAAATTAGTTTTCTGGTCCCAATTCTAAAGTATAAGAAAAAAGAGACAGAGGGAGTTTCCCCACACCTCCAACAAGCAATGATTTGACACCACTGGATATCTTATGAAAATGAAGTGAAGTTGCTCAGTTGTGTCTGACTCTTTGCAACCCCATGGACTGTAGCCTACCAGGCTCCTCCATCCATGGCATTTCCCAGGGCAATAGTAATGGAGTGGAGTGCCTGATGTTCAAGCTGGTTTTAGAAAAGGCAGAGGAACCAGACATCAAATTGCCAACATCCGCTGGATCAGGGAAAAAGCAAGAGAGTTCCAGAAAAACATCTAGTTCTGCTTTATTGACTATGCCAAAGCCTTTGACTGTGTGGATCACAATAAACTGTGGAAAATTCTAAAAGAGATGGGAATACCAGACCACCTAACCTGCCTCTTGAGAAATCTGTATGCAGGTCAAGAAGCAACAGTTAGAACTGGACATGGAACAACAGACTGGTTCCAAATAGGAAAAGGAGTACATCAAGGCTGTATACTGTCACCCTGCTTATTTAACTTCTATGCAGAGTACATCATGAGAAATGCTGGACTGGAAGAAACACAAGCTGGAATCAAGATTGCTAGGAGAAATATCAATCACCTCAGATACACAGATAACACCACCCTTACGACAGAAAGTGAAGAAGAACTAAAAAGCCTCTTGATGAAAGTGAAAGAGGAGAGTGAAAAAAAATGGCTTAAAGCTCAACATTCAGGAAACGAAGATCATGGCATCCGGTCCCATCACTTCATGGGAAATAGATGGGGAAAGAGTGGAAACAGTATCAGACTTTATTTTGGGGGGCTCCAAAATCACTGCAGATGGTGACTGCAGCTATGAAATTAAAAGACACTTACTCCTTGGCAGAAAAGTTATGACCAACCTAGATAGTGTATTAAAAAGTACAGACATTAGTTTGCCGATTAAAGTCCTTCTAGTCAAGGCTCTGGTTTTTCCTGTGGTCAGGTATGGATGTGAGAGTTAGACTGTGAAGAAGGCTGAGCGCCGAAGAATTGATGCTTTTGAAGTGTGGTGTTGGAGAAGACTCTTGAGAGTCCCTTGGACTGCAAGGAGATCCAACCAGTCCATTCTGAAGGAGATCAACCCTGGAATTTCTTTGGAAGGAATGATGCTAAAGCTGAAACTCCAGCAATTTGGCCACCTCATGTGAAGAGTTGACTCATTGGAAAAGACTCTGATGCTGGGAGGAATTGGGGGCAGGAGGAGAAGGGGACGACCGAGGATGAGATGGCTGGATGGCATCACAGACTCGATGGACGTGAGTCTGAGTGAACTCCGGGAGATGGTGATGGACAGGGAGGCCTGGCGTGCTGCAATTCATGGAGTCACAAAGAGTCAGACACAACTGAGTGACTGAACTAAACTGAACTGGGGTGCCGTTTCCTTCTCCAGGGCATCTTCTCAACCTAGGGATTGAACCCAGGTCTCCTGCATTGTAGACAGATCCTTTACCATCTGAGCCACCAGGGAAGTTCTGAGTGTCTTATAATTCAATTCAATTCTGATATTATTCACCTGGATATACCATCGTATTCCACAAATTGAGGGCTCTGTCTCATGTGATAGATCCTCACTATCGACACACACCCAAGTGTTTACCTACGTTCTGATAGCCCAACTACAAATTTGAGATTCCACCAACCCATGTCAACTCAGAATGCCAATAGTAAGTCCAAGTTGTTACTGGTATTTCTGACCAACTAGCTATAAATCAAAGATTTCTGTATCCCCCTCTTTGAGTTCAATTAATTTTCTAAAATGATTCATTGAACTCAGGAAAATGTGCTTATTTGCTAGACTCTTGTTGTTCAGGTGCTAAGTCATGTCTGATTCTTTGTGACCCCATGGGCTGCAGCATGCCAGGCCTCTCTGTCTCTCACCATTTCCCAGAGTTCACCCGAGTTCTTTGAATTAGTAATGCTATACAAACATCTCGTCCTCTGCCTCCCTTTTTTCTTCCTGCCCTCAATCTTTCCTAGCATCAGGGTGGTCTTTTCCAAAGACTTGGCTGCTTGCATCAGTTGGCCAAAGTCTTGAAGCTTCAGTTTTAGCATCAGTCCTTCGAATGTATATTCAAATTACATTTTATTATGAAAAGATGCAGCACAGGAATAGCCAGATGGAAGATGTATAGGGCAGTAAATGTGGGAGTGGTACTGAACTTTCATGCCCTTTCCTGCTACTCTGCCAGCATCTGCTGCTCACCAACCTGGAAGCTCTCTGAACCCAGTGCTGGGTTTTTACAAAGGCTGCATTACATTGACATGATTGATTGAATCATTGGCAATTGACAATTTTTCAACCTCCAGTCCCTGTGCCCTCCCTGGAAGTCAGGGGTGCGACTGAAAGTTTCAACCTTCTAATTAACTGGTTGATTCCAGTGACAACCAGCCCCCATTCTTAGGTGACTTCCAAAACTCACCTCATTAACATAAAAAAAGACACCTTAGTCTTTCAACAATTAGGAAGTTCCAAGTGTTTGGGGAACTGTGAGTCAGGACAAAGACCAATATTTGGACATTTCAAATATATATGAAAAATATACCTTGGTCATCTAAATAACCAAATATATTTTTTTTCTCATAAATCACATTTTCACATTAAACAAACAGAAAATTCATAAATTTTATACCCAAGCAGGATTTAGCATAAATGGTTAAATATTCAACTAAAGTAAAATCTGGCTGGCTGGTACCTTCATTTCACAGTGGTTGTAATTGAATGATCAGCACATAGATAGAAACCTATATTCATTCATGAAAGATTAGCATTATAAGAAAACAATCTAGTTCAACAAAATTGTTTTTTTTTCACTCATTTTGCAGCATTTTTATATCCTATTATTTTCTCAG
>SJYC01101625.1:0-12597 GCA_006408675.1 Madoqua kirkii
CTGCTCCAGCAAAGTTTAGCCGCTGCTCCTTACCTTGGACAGAGTGTATCTCCTCACCACTACCCTTCCTGACCTTCAAGGTGGGATAGCTCCTAGGCCCTCCTGTGCCCACGCAACACAGCTCCTCAGGCATGTAGCTACATATAGGTCTTACAAACATGCAGATCAAATCTCCCACTTTATTCTTCTTTTTGAAAATTGTTTTAACTATTCTAGTTGCCTGAATTTTCAATATAAGTTTTAGAATTATCTTGTATATAACTGTAACATGTCTTGCTTGCATTATGATAGGAATTGAATTAAACCTATATACATTAATGTGAAGAAGTTTGTCAATATTACTCTATTGATGCTTTAATCCATAAACATGGATTGGTTCTCTTTTGATTTCTTTCATCAGTGTTGTGTAGTTTGGGCTTACAAAGCCTATACATATTTTGTTAGAATTATATGTGTAAGTATTGCATTTTTAAAGCAATGTTAAGTGGTATTATATTTTTAATTCCAGTGTCCATGTGTTTATTGCTAGTATATAGGAATAAAACTGATTTCTGTATATTAATTTGTGTCCTTCAACTTCACTGAACTCATATATTTATTCTACTTTTAGAACAAATTTTAGATTCTTTTGGAATCTCTATGCAGAAAATCATCTTATGTCAAGAGAGACAGTTGTATTTCTTCTTTTCTAATCTGTATCTCCCTGTATCCATGTGTATTCTCCTCTTCTTATAGTACACTAGTCATATTGAATTAAAGTCCACCTTAATCCAGTATGAGCTCATCTTAACTTGATTACATCTTAAAGACGCTATCACTGAATAATTGTGTATTCTGAGGTTCTTCACTGAAATGGATTTTATGAGATAATATTCAACCCAGTGCACCTGGATTTTCTTTTAACCTCATGTATACCAGACTTGAAGCTGAAGTTGGAATTCAGCAACCATAGATTTAACTTCCTCACCCAAACAAATCCTGCTTACCTTAACCCAAAAAACCATGAAAGGATAAGTCTAGTAATTAGAAAACATTGAGATAATAACTGCTTTTCTCCAACTCAAATCTTGTGACTGTGTCCACTGATACCAGAAAAATCCAAGGAAGGTACACAAACTATTACAAGGTGTAACAAGGCTCTCCAGTATTCCTACTGGAGTTGTGTCAGAGAAGGCCAAGTAAGAAGCTGGAACTTTTGTCTCTATTGTTTGGTAATTAACCCTTCCCTTCACCAACACACTGCTTCCTCCGTGTTGCTAATGGAAACCCACAGGAAGCCTGAATTTCCATTTTCAATTGATAATAAGGAATCATCCATCTCTTTCTACTGGGGTATTATCAAAGGTGGCCTAGTTGAAAATGAAGAGCTTCACCATTGTCCACCAGTAATAACAAGTTGTGGCTTCCCTGGTAGCTCAAACAATAAAGAATCTGCCTTCAGTGCAGGAGACTCAGGTTCAGTCCCTGGGTTGGGAAGATCCCCTGAAGAAAGAAATTGCAACCCACTCCAGTTTCTTACCTAGAGAATTCCATGGACAGAGGAGTTTGGCATGCTACAGTCCATGGGGTCACAGAGTCGGACAGGGCTGAGCAATTAAGGCTTCACTTTCATTAGTAATGAGACCACTGCTTTGTGTTATCAGTAGAGATTCAAGGGAGGGGATGCTGTGCTAGTGTTTAGTCACTCAGTCATGTCTGACTGCAACCCCATGGACTGTAGCCCACCGGGCTCCTCTATCCTTGAGATTCTCCAGGCAAGAATACTGGAGTGGGTTTCCATGCCTTCCTCCAGGGGATCTTCCTGATCCAGGGATTGAACCTGTGTCTTCTGTGTCTCCTGCTTTGCAGGCAGCTTCTTTCCTACTGAGCCACCAGAGAAGCACAAGGAGATCCTGATAATCTGTAATAAGATGTCCCCCCAGATAACCTGCTGTCTTCTTTTGACCTTTCAGAATCCCCTTATGTTTGTTTTATATAAAATATACAAGGTTTTTCATTTGTGCTTAGCGAGAGGAGTAGAAGAAAGTGAATCTACGTCATCTTACCAGCAGCACAAATCACTCCACACTCTAAGAGGCATTTTAGATAATTTTGCTGTTTAACTTACTCAGTAAATTTTAATGAAATACATAGGAAAAAAAGTAAAATAAAATAAAAATATAGGCAGATTCTATGCACAGATGGTCATACAGAACACAGTTCTGATCTAGGTGCATAATGCTCAGTTCAGTTCAGTCGCTCAGTCATCTCCGACTTTTTGTGACCCCATGAACAGCAGCACAACAGGCTTCCCTGTCCATTACCAACTCTCAGAGCTTGCTCAAACTCATATCCATTGAGTCAGTGATACTATCCAACCATCTCATCTTCTGTCAATCCCTTCTCCTCCTGCCTTCAATCTTTACCAGCATCATGGGCTTTTTCAGTGAGTCAGTTATTTGCATCAGGTGGCCAAAGTATTGGAGTTTCAGCTTCAGCATCAGTCCTTCCAATGAATATCCAGGGTTGATTTCCTTTAGAATTGACTGGTTGGATCACTTTGCAGTCCAAGGATCTCTCAAGAGTCTTCTCTACCACCACAGTCCAAAAGCATCAATTCTTCAGCTCCCAGCTTTCTTTATTGTCCAACTCTCCCATCCATATGTGACTACTGGAAAAACCATAGCTTTGATTAAATGGACCTTTGTCAGCAAAGTAATGTCTCTGCTGCTCAGTGCCAGCAATGGAGCTTGCTTTCTTAGATTATAGGGAAGTTCAGTTCATAAACCATGCTGTGGTCTGTGCTCTCTCTTTCTCAAGTTGTTCAGGATGGAGAGATTAATCTAAGCAATTGTATCTACATTGATCCAGATTCTTACAGGAACCCATGGAGTGTCTATCTGCTTTCTTTCAGTCTTGAGTTCCAAATTTCTGAGGTTACTTTATAAACAGCAGTGATTAAAAAAAAAAAAAAGGTATACTGACTTTGTCTGAATCTGAAGGAGAAATAACCTTTTGAGATACAGACATGCAGGTTACTCCTTATACACTGAGTCATATTTTCTCCACAATGATGTTATTTTTGTCTCTAGAATAAAATCTTTCTCAATTTTTCTTAAGCATTTACTGTAGATCTAACTAAACCAGGAATAGTTTAGTCTCAACTTACCAGTCACTTCATTTTCAAGGTATATTTTTTGTGATGGTTAATATGGTGTGTCATCTAACCATCACAAAACCAGATTCCAGGTGCCCGAATATCTGATTAAGCACTTGTTTCTATGTGTGTCTGTGAGCATGTTTCTGGAAGAGATTAGTGTTTGAATTAGCAGTAGACTGAGTAAAGCAGATTGTCCCCTCCAGTGTTGGTGGACATCATTTAATAATCTATTGAGGTCCTGAATAGAACATAAAAGCAGAGGAAAAAGAATTTCTTTTTGCCTGACGTTTGCTTTGCATGAGCTGAAGCATCAGTCTTCTCCTGGTGTCAGGCTAGGGCCTGCATCTGAACTCTTGTTTCTTAAACTTCTGAACTTGAGTAAGAACTCACACTATCAGTTCTCCTGGTTCTCCTCCTATTGGTTCTTTCTTTCTTTCTTTTTTTTTTAGAGAACTCTGACTACTACAGTTTTCATTTTGATGCCATTACCATGTGGGGTCAAGCAGGAGAGGATAGTTTTATACAGGGTAGCTTTGAAGGAAACTATTATGGACTGACTGTTTGCTTTCCTACTCTAAATTTGTATGTTGAGATTTTAACCTTCCCTGTGCATCTAGAGATGGGCCCTTTGGGATGTAAATAAGGGAGACTGACACATGAAAGTGTGCCTTCATAATGGGACTAGTGTCTTTATAAAGAGAGACATAGAAAGCTTTCTCCAACATGTGAGGACACCGCAAGAAGGTAGCAGGGTAGAAAGAGGTCCTGCACAAGAAACCAACACTGATGGTATCCTGCCTCCAGAACTGTGAAAAAATAAATTTCAGTTATTAAAGCTACAAAGTCTATGGTATTTTGCTCTGGCAACCAGAGCAAATTAATACAGAGAATTTTATCAATACTTTGATTTTTTGGCTGTCTTCACTATTGTGATTAAAAGACTGTAAACCATCCCATAATATAGCCTGTTTTATTTCCTTGCTTTGCCTATTACTTCTCTTGAGATCTTAATCCCTTTCTTTGATATTTGGCTGATCTTCCCAATTTCCTCTGTATTTATTAATATAAATAATAAATTATAGGCCTTTGCTTTTTTCTAGACAATGAATTTTGTCTCTGATCAATATCTTCTAATCTCCATCCTTCTTTGTCTTGTTAGTCCTGGATTTAGGAATTAAAAGCCTGGAGGGACACACCCATATTACAAAAAATGAAGCAAATGAATTGTAAGCAAAAGAATGGGTGAGTGCTGAGGGGCGCATCAAATTAGAGAAGCATATGTTCCCATTCAAAAGGCACAATGGATAAATATTCACATTATGTTAGAGCCTCCCTGTTTTCAAGAGAAACCAGAAATCTGAGTTTTTAAATGTTAACAACTAATTTAAAATATTTAAAAAGGTTGTGTGCAAGCCAGCAGTATTCAGACCAAACAACATAGGTAGAGAGCCAGATTTGGTTCTTTGGTTCCCAATATAGGATCTCATCTATAATCTCTTTAATGATTTTTCCCAGGAGTTATTGTACAAACAGTTCTGCAGGTGGCTCTTATTGACATCTCCTAGATGTCTTTGGAGATCAGGCCAATTTAAGGCCTGCTTATGGTGGGATAATGCCTCACGTCTTTTTCCAGCTCCATCTGGCAAACAGCTCCCTCTGGTTCATAAAATTGCTGCCCAGCTGACTGCTGGCAACAGAGGAGAGCTCCCCCAAAGAACAGAACACAGGATAACTGCCCAGCTCTGTCTCAGGGATGGATCTGTCTAAATTGAATAGTTCATGATGCCGCAAGCTGGTATATAGCTCTGCAGCCACTTCCGCAGTGGCAATGGAGTGCATCTGTCATGCAGAATCTGCAGACATCAATACTATTGTTATCTTAGGCACTAGGACTTTTATTTTCCTCAATACTTTATTTACTTCACTGTACAATATTGAATTTTCTCTACCAAACTTGGGCTGTGAGACAGAATCATCAGCAGATGCTTTAAATTATTCTCTTGATGATTCCGTCTATTTCTGGTATCGTTTTATCACTGAAGTACTGCTTTGGGTTTTCAGCTCTGCTGGTCAGACCTGTGTTGATCTACCCTGCAGAAGTTTCAGTGAGTCTCTGAGGCATTTCTTGCTATTTTATTCCTTGCTTCTAATGTGTCAGACCAGGTTGGGCAGTAGCCTGCGGGGGCTGAGCTGCAGCTTGTTTCACAGAAAGTTTCTGAACTACACCAGAAAATGGTTTGATGGAGTCAAAGAAAGAAGAAAAGTTAATTTTGAACACACTCTATAAGAAAAATACTCAGTGCTTTTGTCTTTCAATGTTTTTGTTGTTGTTGTTGAATCAGATTCATCATATAGTCATTATCATAATGATATCCTTAACATACTTTGTCTCTTTTTCCCTGATATTGAGGAAGACAGTTTCTATACATATTTTCAGTCTCATACTGAAGGTTATTAACTCACAAAACCTAACTGGCTTCCTCATCAAGGTTAGAACCCCTGCCATACATTACCTCAGCTTCCTGTATTTTGCCCATCACCAAAATTACTTACTTACTGTTATTATTAGTAGCAGTAGTATCAAATTTTTATTTTAAAAATATATCTACCTTTAAAGTTTCAAAGGTCATCACCTTTGATATTGACATCACGTTCAAAGACTATAAATGTCTATCTTATTTGCTGCTGTACACCTAGAAGGACAGATAAATAAGGCATTTCTCAACTGAACTGATTACACTTGTACGTGTGCTTACTTTATCACTCAGTCATGTCTGACTCTTCCTGACCCCGAGGACTGTAGCCTACCAGGCTCCTCTGCCCATGGAATTTTTCAGATGAGAATACTGGAATGGGTTGCCAGTTTCTCCTCCTGTTACATATTTGATGTTTAGTTTCATACAGTTCATTAATATTTAGCCTCTGTTTGCCAACCACTATTTTATAACTGCACTGGGCAAAATAACTCACTTCACTCCCTGTGTGTAGTACTTGGTCATCTCTTCTGTTTCCATCCATTGTGCTTCCTCCTCTCACATCTAAAGTGTAAGGTAGAAAATTAATTAATTTATTCATCAGTAGTTTAATATTAGTAGCTAGAAGCTTGTTTTATATATTGTTAGTGGGTGATCCAGAAATTTTAAGTTTCTAGCAATTCAGCCCAAATTTCTCTCATCTAAGAACACAGACTTGGTAGTTTATACTTATGAGCCTTTCATCTATTCAATTATTCAAACAAAAACAAATATTTATTTAATATGTAATACTAGTTTGCTAAGACTATTCTGAGTGTCACAGACTGAATGGTTGAAATAACAGGAAATTATCTCACAATTCTGGAGGAGAGAAGACAAAAGTTAAGACAGTGGCTCTTTCTAATAGCTCTGAGGAAAAGATCTATTCCAAGCTTCTCTCCTTGGCTTGTAGACAGCTGTCTTTTCCCTTTGTCTCCTCATATTTTCTTCCCTCTACATTTGCCTCTGTGTTCAAATTTCCCTTTTTCATAAGGACATCAGTGCTATTAGACTAGGACCTTCCCTAATAATTTCATATTAAATTGATTACCTCTGTAAAGATCTTCTCTTCTAATAAGATTATATTGTGATGGATGGTGGTTAAAAGTCCAGTGGGTGAATTTTTGGAGGACATAATTCAACCCGTAACAAATCTATATCATTAGAACTAATGTTTAGATTCTAGGGAATTCATATTTTATACTCTCATTGGGGAGATCAAACTACCACTCATTAAATAGAAGTATATGATATGAAGAATTACACATCCAAGGGCTGAAATGGTGTGGAACATATGTTTATACTGTAGGAGCTCAGAAATTAAGAACAGCTGTGTGCACTAGAGTAATCAGGAAGCATCTGAGACTAATAGAAATAAAATCTTAGTACAACTAAAGCTGAAAAAAAGTAGAGTTTGGTTAGGTATAAAAGATAGAAAAAGGCATAAAGGTAGGAGATATAGGTGAGAGCACAAAAGTATACATGATTAAAGATGTAGACATGTTCATGTAAGAGTGAGTAGATCTGGCAGAGGTAGAGGAAGCATGTTGAGGACAAACAGAAAAGGAGGTTAAATTAGATAAAAAATGAAGGTTAAACTAGATGGAAGTCATTGAATTGAAAATCTTGGGAGCAAACTTTACATTTGATGAGGTATGAAATAGCCAATGAAAGATTTTAAGGAGGAGACTGACAGTGAGTGTACTAGAATAAGGAAATCTTCAGGGTCTTTTACACCTCCCCATATCTATTTACTTTGTCATGTGACTTTGCAGCTCAAGATTATTTTCTTTTTTCCAGTGAGTCTGATGGTCTGTTGACTTACTTTGACCAAACAGATGTGGCCTAATTTATACCACAGCAATTTTGATCTTGGCCCCTAATTAATGGTTGTGTATACTTTCTTTCCAGTCCCATCACTTCATGGCAAATAGATGAGGAAACAGTGGAAACAGTGGCTGATTTTATTTTTCTTGGCTCCAAAAATCACTGCAGATGGTGATTGCAGGTGAAATTAAAAGATGCTTACACCTTGGAAGGTAAGTTATGACGAACCTAGACAGCATATTAAACATCAGAGACATTACTTTGCCAACAAAGGTCTGTCTAGTCAAGGCTATGGGTTTTCCAGTGGTCAGGTATAGATGTGAGAATTGGACTATAAAGAAAGCTGAGACCTGAAGAATTGATGCTTTTGAACTGTGGTGTTGAAGAAGACTCTTGAGAGTCCCTTGGACTGCAAGGAGATCCAACCAGTCCATCCTAAAGGAGATCAGTCCTGGGTGTTCATTGGAAAAACTGATGTTGAAGCTGAAACTCCAGTATTTTGGCCACCTGATGTGAAGAGCTGACTCATTTGTAAAGACCTTGATACTGGGAAAGTTTGAGGGCAGGAGGAGAAGGGGACAATAGAGGATGAGATGGTTGGATGGCATCACTGACTCGATGGACATGGGTTTGAGTGAACTCCGGGTGTTGGTGACAGACAGGGAGGCCTGGCGTGCTTCGGTTCATGGAGTCACAAAGAGTTGAACACAACTGAGCAACTGAATTGAACTGAACTGACACTTTCTCTCCCTCTGTTTCTGTCTCTCTTCCTCTATCTTATGCCTCCCTCTCTTTTCATCATCATTTGAAAAATTCTGCAAGAGGATGAGAAACCATGTGAAGGAAATCCACGAACAGGTAGATCATTCTTGACAGGAACTCCCCAGCTGGCTATTCATTTGCCCACAGTCAGCAGACATATGAGTGAGTCCAAGCAAGAACAGCCCAGCCAGATACAGGCTAGAAAGGTCTCCCATGTTTGCTCAGACTCATGAGTGATAATGAAAACCATTAAGTCTTACAGTTGTTCTTTAGCCAGTATTATTGTAATAGAAAATTTAGATGGTAACATTTGATTAATTAGAAATCAATGGACTGGACAGCAATAGTAGTATGGATTGGAGTGTTTGTGTGCACAGGTAAGAAGAAGAAGTGGATGATTGTGATAAGGAGTAATAGTTAATAAACTGACTCAAAAAAGAGCTCCAGCTAGGCACACTAATTGAGGTATATTGTAAGACAGTCATGAAAAGCATTTTCAGAAGACTGATACAACTCATGAATTTTTAAAAAGTAGTGAGTTAGAATTAAGGAATTTTATTTTTCTTTTTACCAAATATTATAGATAAACTTTTGCTATTTCTTTCAGATATATTTCTAGAGTGAATTTTTAATGGCTCGAATGAGATCTTTCCTTATACCTGGCCATTTTGAGGTTTCAAGAAGAGCAAATTAAACCACATTCTGCAAAACATTTTATAAAACATGTAGCCATAGTATACTATTTTACAAAAATGAAGTCTTTGCTTGGGATGGTTGTTTTAAGATATAAACACCAAACATACCCCGCTTCCAGGGAAAAAAGGTAGCTTTTTATTACTATAAGAGCTAAGAGGTTACATAAGAAAATTTTGGTCATTTAGTTAGTAGGATTTCCACATGCTTCAGTTTCAGAGTATGTCAAGGATAAAGCAAGATTAAACATTTCTGTCCAGACTGTTGACTTTCTGCCAGACTTTTAGTGCTTCTCATACCTATCTTCTAAGCTAAATTCTTCCAATAAGCTGTTTTAAAGAATATGCCATCCTAAGAGGGAAAATCAAGTAAAATAAACATAGGAAGCACAGATACATACATAACAACAATGAAAACATGGATTCTTTTTTCTTTAATAGTCAAATGTAGCAAGAAGTGGAGATAAACCTTTAATATTATAGCTAAATGTTCATGAGTATACATATGTGAAGGATAAAAGAAGGGCAAGTTATTTTAAAGCATCTCTCATAGAGCAAATTAGGCAATTTTACTTTATTTAGGTCTATATTTATAGATGTGTGTGTGCGTGTGTATACATAAAACTTTGCTTCACAAAATCTCCTTATAAAAATTATGTCTTGTTCATAAAAAGCTCCTCTCAGACAAAGCATCCATTAAAACAGAGAACAAATATGTGCTTGCCAGAAGGGTGGAGGTGAGGGGAATAATGAAAAACGTGGGGGAGAATAAAAGGTACAAACTCCCAGTTACAAAATAACTGAGTCATAGGGATGAAATGTATAGCCTGGAGAATATAGTCAATAATTTGTAACATCTTTGAATGGTACAGATGGTAACTGAACTTATCACTGCAATCCTTTTCAGCTGTGTAGAAATATTGAATCACTGTGTTATACACCAGAAAATATCATAGTGTTGTAGGTCAATTATACTTAAAAATCAAACAAGCAAATAAACAAGCTCATAGAAAAATAGATCATTTTTGTGGTTACCAGAAGAGGGGATGAGGAGAGAGAGGGACTGGATGAAGATAGACAAAAGATACAGACTCCCAGTTATTAGATAAGTAGGTACTAGGGATATACTATACAATGCAATAAATAACATTAACACCACACCATATTATTTATGAAAGTTTAATGGGAGTAAACCCTAAGAGTTCTTATCACAAGGACAAATATTTTTTCTTTTATTTTGTATCTATATGAGATGATGGATGTTCACTAAACTTATTGTGGTAACCACTTCATGATGTCTGTAAGTCAGATCATCATGCTGTATACCTTAAACTTTAACAGTTTTTGTTATATAACAGCTATATGCTGGTTATGCTTCAATAAAACTGAAAGAAAAAATAAAAACAAAAATCATTTAATTAGGTGAAAAATAGGTGAATGAAGAGGAACAGATGAAGTAGAATTGATGTCTTCTTTGTCTCCCTTTGATTCTTAGTTCTCCTGGTTTGCCACAGATCTACATCTGTATCTTAGCTGGCATTTTGTTCAACGGATGTGTTGTTTAACAGTGTGGAAACATCAGGAGTCCCAATGAGTCAGAAGACAGTGCATAGAACTTTCACATAGATTTGCATCTCTGTGAAGGATTCTTGCTGAGAAACCTTACATAATTACACCAGTATACAAAACTAACCTGTCCCTGGGTCTGCTTTTGCATGCTTCATTTGAATTGTTACCAGAATTAGCTTGAAGAACTTCTGTCTTTGACTTGCGGTATTTATTTTATGATTCATCACTTATTTTTTGTTACAGATGAAAAATTTATAGGGAAATGACTAATTGCCATGTTTTTTCTTGGTATGGTGAAAGGATTGATATATTTGTAAAGCTTGTTCCCAGTTGCATGTGATGATTAACACAAAGACATACACAGAGTAGAAGCTACATTTATTTCAAATATATGAAAGTTCATCTTAAAAGTCTATGCTTTCTTCATTTAAAAATTGTGTTTTCACAAGTTACCAGAATTAGCTTGAAGAACTTCTTCTTTGACTTGCGGTATTTATTTTATGATTCATCATTTATTTTTTGTTACAGATGAAAAATTTATAGGGAAATGACTAATTGCCATGTTTTTTCTTGGCATGGTGAAAGGACTGATATATTTGTAAAGCTTGTTCCCAGTTGCATGTGATGATTAACACAAAGACATACACAGAGTAGAAGCTACATTTATTTCAAATATATGAAAGTTCATCTTAAAAGTCTATGCTTTCTTCATTTAAAAATTGTGTTTTCACCTATAAATATATTAGGAACAGCATCCCATATCACTAAATCTTCCAATTCTGATTTTAACAACTTTATCATTCAATCTACAAATGCACTATGCTTTGTTACTTACTCAGTTGTGTCTGACTCTTTGCGACTCTGTGGACTGTAGCCCACTAGACTCCTTTGTCCATACAATTGTCTAGGCAAAAATGCTGGAGTGGATTGTCATGCCCTCCTCCAGGGATCTTACCATCCCAGGGATTGAACCTAGGACTCCCAATTGCAGGCAGATTCTTTACCATCTGAGCCACCAGATATTCTAAAATGAAATACTACATACTAGGGTGTTCACAATGAGTACTCATTTGAAAATGTTAATTCTTTTTCATGTTAGGTGCCTATGGATAACAGAAAGCAAGAGAGAAGGCGAGGGTGTGAGTATACTCTTTGTAAGCAGTAAAATAAACAAAAACAAAAAAGACAATGTTATAAGAGATAGGAAGCCACTGAACAGCTTTATATGTTGCATTTGGGAATATGGGTACCCAGAAGTAGGAGATCATACAGGAAGTTATTAAAATTTTGTGGAGAAAAATCATACTACCCAAACTCAAGCAGTATCAACAAAGATGAAAGGTAAACAAGGTGTGAAAGATTTTCTAGAAAAGAAAATTGAGGAAAATAGAGGACTGATTTGAAAGAACAGCCAGAAATTCATAATGACTTTGAACGTCTTTGGCCCAGATGACTGTGTGGATAGAGGTGTCTTTAACTGAGATTAAGAGCACAGGAAAAGGAGCAGGTTTTGACACACTGAGTTGTGATTTCTGAGAAAATGCAGTTTGGATTGGTGAATATTCCTTTATTTGTAATCTTGAAAAGTTTTTATGGTCAGAAGATAAGTTCAAATTTACTGAATTGAAGAATGGGTCAGAAAGTAGAAACAGTGTTTCTATCTATTTATAACATATCTCACATGCTAGAAAAGTAATGCTCAAAATTCTCCAAGCCAGGCTTCAATACGTGAACCGTGGACTTCCTGATGTTCAAGCTGGTTTAGAAAAGGCAGAGGAACTAGAGATCAAATTGCCAGCATCTGCTGGATTATGAAAAAAGCAAGAGAGTTCCAGAAAAACATCTATTTCTGCTTTATTGACTATGCCAAAGCCTTTCATTGTGTGGATCACAATCAATTGTGGAAAATTCTGAAACAGATGGGAATACCAGATCACCTAACCTGCCTCTTGAGAAATTTGTATGCAAGTAAGGAGTGGACAGTCAGAAGTGGACATGGAAAAACAGACTGGTTCCAAACAGGAAAAGGAGTACATCAAGGCTGTATACTGTCACCCTGCTTATTTAACTTCTATGCAGAGTACATCATGAGAAA